>OZ020489.1:14472289-14573234 GCA_963971405.1 Psococerastis gibbosa | reverse complement strand
AAAATCTAAAAAAAAACATCTTCCGCCTTTCTAGTACCAAGATGGTTTTTACCATCATAAAACCTAGACTTGATGTTTTTTGTTATTTGGGTAAGCCTAACACTAAAATGAGTAAATGCTAATTGTTTCTAGAACGTTGTAGCGCGGCTAACTGCATCAATTAATTCAATGATGATAATATTACGTATCGATCTACATGTGCCAGAGTGAAGATTATTTAAATGGGTATGTGAGCCTAAGCTTGCTTATACATATTACAATTAATGTATTAGTAATGATTTATTGCCATAACCATACAACTTTACTGCATAACTAGTCAACTACCATGAAATATAGCCTAGTCGGCTGGGCTCAGGGCTGCCGACACGCTAGCCTATCATGTTGTTTATAAATATTAGTAGCGTAAAAAGGGTTATTGTCTCTCCATAATACTATCACTAGAATTCAATTTGGTATCTGAGCACCAAAGCAGTTAATTTTCGTAGGGCCATAGGCCGTTTGCTTTTGTTTTCGGGGGGGGGGGGGGTTCCAAATTTTTTTAACGTAATTTATTATTGAATTAATGGTCATCGAGCAATACAGGTTTACATAAAAAATTATTTTTTTTTTTGGGGGGGGGGGTGTCCGGACCCCATGGACCACCCACCTGGGCACGGCCATGGCCACTGGAAAGTAACGGCGATTTATATTAATATACATTATTGATCCCAATCAAGGCCGTAGCAAGGATTTTTCGGGGGGGGGGGGAAGGTTCAGAAATTTAATTGGATATTACATAGTAGTTTATATTTTCCTCTCAAAATCCGATTCTATTTAGTATGAAGCCATTTCATCACGGGGGGGGGGGGGGGGAGGGGGTTGAACTCCCCCTTGGCTACGGCCATGATCTCAATCGACTGTCCGGTTGGATCTGGAAAATCTTTTGTTGGCCCACTAGGATCCACTAAATGTTTTGAACATATATACAAGGCTGTTCCCAGGTTATGATTTCGGGGGGGGGGGGGGGTCCAAACATTTTTTTACGTAATTTAATAATGAATTAATGGATACATTCTTCAAACCATAGGCTACAGGTTTACCTGCAGAAATTTATTTCGGGGGGGGGGGGGGGTGCGGACCCCATGGACCACCTCCTGGGCACGGCCATGCATATATAGTCTATGTGTATTTTGTAACTTTAAATATTGTGGACTTCGTTCTGCCACAAAGATGCAACTTCCACTTGCATTTCTTAATTTTTTTTATTTTAAACGATATAATTCGGACCTCTCGCATATGTGTTCTGTCCTGGTGTAGGCTATCACTATTACACAAGCCATAGCAGCAATACTTGACTATAACGCTAGAAATATGAATAATAACAACTTAAAACTGTAAAAATCAATAGCGCTCAATGCATTTCATATCCTCCAATGGCCGAACCACAGAACAACATAATATATATATATGTTGCGGATTGAAGGCCAAAAATTCGGAAATGTGTCTTCTGGCAACGCTGCGCTGTTGGTCCATCCAGGATGATAATAAATACGACTTTACCACTTGTAAATTAAAAATAGGCGAACTTTGCTGTCGCTACAGAGAACCTCGTTAAAAACATCGTATAATTAATTTTTAAAATTTCTGCGCTAACACTTGCCTGTTCTAATTGATATAGGCCTACCTACCGGTAGTCGGTTACAAAGTTCTGTCCCTCACTTTAAAAAAATTAAAAACATTCCAAGATATATACACAGTGTAGTCCAATTGAAGAAGAAGAAGAGTCCAATGGAGTTCTTGCGCAGGTAAAACAAAGATGGCGGGCTGTCGGAAAGGGAGGGGGTACCCCTGATTTTCGGACATCACCCCCTCATTTTAACATGGAGTGTATAGGCTTTCCAATGAAATTTATTTGATTTTAAGAAATTTTCGCTTTTAAACGGCAAATTAGTGCTATTTATATGTTCCTTCAATACTTGCGCTGGTACTGACAAAAAATTACGGCAAAGTAGCTGCAAATAATTGTCGAAAAATATTATTTACTTGTGTATCTAATTTTATTTCATTGGTTGTGATACTTCCGCGAGGGCAGAACAGATTTTTAACTGCCGTCAATAAAAATTATTATAATTATTTGCCAAGGCTGACGATTATAACATACCTAGCTTTTTCTACCACGTACCTCATTGCATTTTAATTTATGGTATGTCAGTAAATAGTTCCTTGATCATTATAGGTTGGTACGTCTTCGCTGGTTTAATTTAGTATGCATATTTCCTATGCAGACTTCTAAGATTGTATCTCGGTAGGTTCAGTAGCAACCGCTTAAAACCCCCGATGGGGATGTAAGGCCGAAGGCTGTATGTCAAAAACCGGCCAACTATTTCGTGACGCCACTAGAATCAGCCCCCAAGAACAGGGCGAGCCCCGTTCGCGCAGCTGTAAGTCTCCCAGTGCCGTGATTTTCACACAACAGTTCGAGTTCAACACTGCGTGGGGGACCCAGTCTGGGTAATAGAAACCTTGACAACTCTTGGGACAGTATACTGGGCCCAAAAGTTAAAACTTAAAAGCGGTGGCCATCGGAACCCACCATACTTTCCGAGTAGCGACATCTAGTTAAAGCTCAGGTGTCTGCAACTCGGAATCTACCTGCAGATGACCAGGGACTATAATTCCGAACATACCCTTGTACTGCCAATTGCAGACATAGCACGAGGTACCAGTTAATTATTAACTATCGAGATTAAAAATGTGAGCTACAGATTTTTTAATGTAAAGTGCTCTGTTAAAATTGTTTAGTTTACATTTTTAACCTTGAGATTAAGTTAACGTGGTAGCCTACCTCGGGCTATGCCGGTAGTAATGTATAAAATCAATTAATCCAATGCATTAACATATTAATACTCACGGTGGTATAACGTAACGCAGGGTCGACGTCAAACAAGGCAGCTTCAAAGTACCCACTGGTTAACAACACCACCATCACTATGAATCCAATTTTCAGCATGCTACCAACTATATAGAAGTGTCCTCCGTACGACCGTAACCTTGTTCTGATTAAAAGAAACCAGGCTGTGAACGAAGTTGTCGAAGCTTTCTTAAAAGCTGCTGGCAGGGCATTGGCTTGTTTTGACTTTACGGACAGAAAGGGGGCACAGTAGCTGACCGGTCAATTGGCTAGACTACGGACTACTAATGGCAATATTGCCGTAGAGCCAATAGTGTGTGCCTGTGACGCTATTGGCTAAGAACAGGGATGGACGCAGATATGTACAGTAGTACAGTGGGAGTGGGGTATACGAGGTCTATATTATAGGATCGATCGATATCAGATTATATATATGGTGTTCTCGACCATTACCAATTTATATGTTGCGTTTCATCATTCAATTTATATGGTATACATATAATAAAATTATATTATACCATATTTCTTGTATCCTGGGGTCACCTGAATGCCTGCTCATCAGTTCATAGGAGACAGCAATTTAAAAAAAAAGAAATGGCGGGAGCGAATACATCTAAGGGCTCTTATATAGAACTCTAGTTTTAGCAGGAGTCTTGTAGTTTTCTAAAAAAAACAGGACATTAGGTGATTAAGAGGCACGCCATAAATGGGCACCATAGCCTATAGGTACAAAAATAACCTATTTATTTTTATTTTTATTCACAATGAATGACAGTAAGTTAATAGGAGACTATAAAGTGTAACAAAGACCACATAACCAACGAAGAAATGCTTCACAGAATAAACGAAAAATAGCTATATTGGGCACCATTTCAACAAAAAGAGGCAAATGGATGGGGCATATTCTGAGACTGGAAGGGCTCCTCAAGAACATCATTGAGGGTATGGTTGAAGGCACCAACTCATGAAGACGACAGAGAAAGGAATACCTAGAGGATGTCATGAAGGGCCTAGGGTGCGACACAAAGGACTAAAAACTACCCGCCTAAACAGGGTCGATAAGAAATGCAACTCTTTGAGAAAATAGCTTTTATAAAAAAACAAAAACTTATGTCTAATAATAAATATTTACAATACAACTGGATTATAAGGACTCCACACATGATGCAATTTGATTGCAAAATTTACATTTTATGGACTCGAATCAACGAATATTAGTTTGATTGGCTGCGAAATTTGTTTTGCTGTCAGACTATCCAACTATTTAACAATAGACCACATCTCATGCTGACTGGCAACTTAGGCCATTCAACTAGGACTGGCTAATGCTTTATTATCAATGCCTAGGTTTACTGCTATTACACTGTATTTAACTTTTAATGGGCATGAAAAACGTATATTCCTGAGTCACAGCGAAAATTTACATACATATCCAGTTGTCATATGATTTTTTTTTCTACATAATGAGCGGCTTTAATTTCTGGTTTAAAGTTTAAACACACTTGTTACTTATCACACCGATTTATGAATGTGAAAAACATTACCATTGCAAATTATCGTTATAACTTATGACCTGCTCTAAGCAATCGCTTTTTATTGTGAGACAGAGCGATTGCTCCAGAGCTTACAATAATGAGGGTACTAGAAGCAAAAGGTTCCAGTTCCACTTAACAAAATTTTTCAGGAGAGACCAAAAACTGTAGGTTAGCTGAAATAACGTACTTAGGAATCAGATTCTTTCACGCTACATTTTAACACTTTAGAAGTCCCATTTTGCTCCTAACAACACTGTCACTTTGTACCCCTTTACTAGACGATTCCGACGATACCAACAACTCAATATCGCAAAAAAATTGGAACTGGAACCTTTTGCTTCTAGTACCCCCAATTATGTCGGCCGCCATGCCAAGTTGAATCCAGCGGAGCAGAGCAGGTTCAAAGCTGCAGATAACTTGGTCGTGTGCACAGTGCCGGTCGGGAAACATGGTAGGACTTGTCCTGGTCACCTCCGAACAAATCGTGTGACTTCACTGTGTTTCCCAAGTGGTTCGGAATCCACTATAATCAGGAGGTCCACTGTCCAATGGGCTGGCATAGGACAGTCAAGTCGGGGTCGCTCTATGGGCCCAAATATGAGGCCTGAGTCGTTATTAACCCGAAGAACACTACTACTACTACCCTCAATTACATTATGAAAAATAAAATAATAAAAATTTTCTAGTGGTACAATTATTTATCTTCTGACTATCATGCTTCGGAGGGCATGTAAAGCCGGCGGTCCCGGCAGTCTTCCCTGACTGTCGATAGGTTAAACAGGAGGCTGTTGATGCAACCTGAAAACTCCTGTACCACGGGTAGTACCACCCCGACACGAATTTACTTTACTTTATTATGAATGTCTAATAGGCAATCGGAGGGGGAGAAGTATAATAGGTGTAATCATCTTAAATCTCTAGAAATATCAATAGCAGAGCTGTCAGAAATATCAGGACCAGCAGAAGACATTTTTCTGAGCTTCTTGATAATGTAAATAAATAAACATAGACTTTTTTGTTCTATTACTAAGCCAACCTAGTGGAGTTTGGGCTATAAAGCTCTCTCTTACACTCAACTAGGAAAGGCTCGGGACCGCCTGCTTTACATGCCCTCCGAAGCATGTTCTGAAAATGTAGCAAGAGTGGGACTCGAACCAACAACCTTCCGGGTGAAAGTCGGAGTTTGTACCACTACTCTACATGTCCTGACAATACGTTCCTCTATCTGTCACAGATTTGCCGCAATTAGTGAATTTGATTTGTACTAATTAGTGTACCTATAGTCTCGAGGCAGGAGTACAAGAACTGTGGTCAATTGGTGTTACATGTCATGTATCGAATTGTAGAAGTGTATTTCTGCTACTTTAACGGCTACTTGAGACCGCTCTACGATCGATATTTCCAGTCAAAATGGACTTTGTACAAAAACTCTGTAGTAAGGCGGCTATTCCAACGACTTCGTTTTTCATTGTGCATGTGCATGACGTGGTAGCAGACATCATTAGTAAGTCTCTACCATATTATAACTTAATTTACAATAGATAAGTTAAGTATCTGCATTATAGTCTCCTTAAAATATGGCAGAGACTTATTAATGATGTCTGCTACCACGTCATGCACATGCACAATGAAAAACGACGTCGGAGGAATAGCCGCCTAAGGGTACTCCGATTTACTCTTCATTGAAACTGGGTTTCAAACAGCTTATGCCTAGCATTTCCAACAGCAGCTCTAGTAGCTTATGAACCATCTTTTTTACGCAACCCGCATATTCACGGTTTTATAGTTGATCTACGTCACTGCGTTTTCCTTACCTTATTCATTAACATTGTATTTTCGAAATCATAACTCCGGAATAAGTCAATGTTAGTAAAACCCAAAGTTAGTTAACACAATTTGGCAAAGCTAGGACTGCAGAGCCTGACCAATGTTTAACCATAACGCCATTATCGGCAAGATGAAGCTTTTGTACTACCGGTTGTACTTTTTCATCAATCTAATAACATCTGGGTAAATATCTTTCCAAGCTGTTCTGCTCCACGCATAGTCGATATGGTTGTAGTCAGGATGCTCTTGGGTGAACACCACGTTAGGGAACTCATTCTTGAATAGCCTGACGTCCTGAAATCAAAACAATTCTGACATTAGCCTCGTCTAAATAGCTCATAATTGTAAAGGAATGTGGGCGCCATTATAACTTTAGAAGGCCCCCTCTGCTTCCATTGGGAGGGGAATGCCGATCACCTATTCAGCTGCACCGGCATTGAGGTAGAAAACCGAACTGAGACACAGGAGGGATTGGCCCAGCTCTACTAGGTACGCGGCACGGCGTCAAATGGCCCAACAACCAAGGACGGGCGTTGACTGAAGAAGAAGAAGTTTAGAATGGAAAACAAAATTAATTTTATTCATTTAGGTACCGGTACAATTAAACTGGTTTGCCAGAATGCAAGGCAGAATTAAATCACCAGGTGTAAGATAATGCAACCTGGATAATAGCAGATACCGAACTGAAGAGGCTTGAAGCGTTTGAAGTGTGGTGTATCCGATGCATCGGATCAGTTGGAGGGGACCACGTGACAAATGAAAGAGGACTAGAGGCTATGAAAACAGAGAGACAGCTTCATAAAAAGTAGAATATCGAAATGGGTATCGCATTTGATAAGACACGAATATAAAATAAATATTGACTTCTTTTGTTTTATTATTAAGTCAACCTAGCGGAGTTAGGGCTATAAAGCCCTATCTTACACTCAACTAGGAAGGCCCGGAACCGCCGGCTTTGTATGCCCGCCGAAGCATGGCCAGAAAATGTAGCAAGTGTGGGACTCGAACCAACAACCTTTCGGGTGAAAGTCAGAGTCTGTACCACTAATCCACATAATTATCTCGTACACACCATCATTGAGGGCGCAGTGAGAGAGCCGAAAAAGGAATTCATGGACCAACTGAAGAAAGTTGCAGAAGCGCGAACGTACCAAGAGCTGTAGCGGAACGCGCAGGGCCGAGGGAGCTGGAGCATGATACAGGGAGAGTTGCTGTCAACCAATCGTTGAGATTATGACATCAGAAGGAGAAGGATCGTGAACGGCTAGCAGAACATGGGCAAATAAAGTCGTCAGTGCCTCAGCAACAAAGGAGTATATATTGGAAAACTTACATCCTTTTTATTAAGCAAGTTATATTAACTCCGGGCTAGCTATTACCCCGGGTTCACTCATGTTTAAAGGTAAAGGTTTTTAATAACTTTACCGGATATTCGGTTCGGAACACGTTGGGAGTCCTGCTACACGGTATATATGCGGCTAATGTATAAGGTTCGTTTGAGTCAGCCTCGACTTAGTATATTAGGAGCCGGCCGCCATACCAAGTTGAATCCAGCGGACCAGAGCAGGTTCAAAGCTGCAGACAACTTGGTCGTGTGCACAGTGCTGGTAGGGAAACATGGTAGGACTTGTCCTGGTCACCTCCGAACAAATCGTGTGACTTCACTGTGTTTCCCAAGTGGTTCGGAATCCACTATAATCAGGAGGTCCACTGTCCTATGGGCTGGCATAGGACAGTCAAGTCAGGGTCGCTCTATGGGCCCAAATATTAGGCCTAAGTCGTTATTAACCCGACGAACACTACTACTACTACTAGTATATTAGGACCGCAGGTGGCAGGGGCCCCAATAGCCTGGTTCACACATGCGTTACATGAGAGCATTTCTAGTCTGTGTATATCAGAAAATTGTGAAAGCAGCAAGTTATCTACATACAAACGTCGATAGGGAAACACTGGGCCATTAGTTCGTGTGATTTTGCCACATCTACTGTAATTTCTTACTTCTTAGCATCAAAACCGACAGCTTTTCGCATAGTAAGCCTAGGTAGTAAGAACGAAGAAGATTGTATGATTCCCTCATTTAAACAAATCCGAATCCAACTTAATGTATAGGCTTCAACGAAATATTGTATAATAAGGGTACTAACTTACCTTGGGCAAAGAGGGAAAAGTCAGGGAAAATTGAAATTAGACGCCCAAAGTAAATAAATAAACCAAATTCCTATTGTATTCTATGCTTATTTAAAAAACTTTTTACTTGGATTCTATTTTCCCTGACTTCCCACATTACCACAGGTAAGTAAGTACCCCTATTGTGAAGCGATGGTTAAGGCCCGGTGGTCCCAACGCCTGAAAGAATCCATAAGGAATACTGGACGGCACCGCTATCTACCAATTCCGCACAGTGTTAATTACTTCTCAAAGGAGAATGGGAACGGCCCTAATTATTTAGTACTATTTATAATTATATTTTAGTACTTATTAACCTAGGCTACTAACAAGAAAACATTTAAAAAAAAACAACAGAAAATGCCAAAATTACAAATGGAAAACCTTCATGCTAGTAGTAGTATGGTTGGACACAGTCCCAGGCCACGGCGTGGGCCCATAGGACAGCGGACCTCCTGATTATAGTGGATTCCGAACCACTTGGGAAACACAGTGAAGTCACACGATTAGTTCGGAGGTGACCAGGACAAGTCCTACCATGTTTCCCTACCGGCGCTGTGCACACGACCAAGTTGTCTGCATCTTTGAACCTGCTCTGGTCCGCTGGATTCAACTTGGTAAGGCGGCCGGCTAACCTTCATGCTAAATATTTTAGATTTTCTTGAGAGCGACCCGGGAACGGTCATTGTACAATAATACTTACTGAGGCATTGATAAGGAAGTCTCCCCAGGAGTAAAACAGTGCGACAGGACAGTTGACGTTGGAGAGTTTGTACTGCGGCGGTGCTAGCGTTTTAAAGCGTTTCATGTTGCCTTTCGGGCCAAAATCGCGCTGCCGAAATATCCCAACTGTCATCGTCTGAATAAAGTGCATTGGTGTCATGACTGAAAGCCCTGCTGGCACGTGCGAGATGACCATTGGCAGAGTTTTCTAAATACAAGTAAAAAAAAACATTAATGCTAACACTGACTTTGAATCCATTTCGCGCTGTATTCTGTTGAAAACTATCTTTTTTGAAAGACTGGCCGCCTTGCTGAGTTTCGTTCCCCTGGCCTTTGATCTGTGAAAGATATTAAGGAGTGTCTATGGACCCCTATGCGAAGACGGAGAGTGGCGTTTAAGAAACAACGCCGAAATAGACGCGATACTCAACGGAGAAGACATAGTCCGGTTAGGATGTTGCAAACGAAAAAGCCGTCCAAGCTGCTCGATTTTGGACAACCCATTTAAATGCGTGTTGCCATGGACACGCGAAGTAAGTAAGTATAGTCCGGTTTATATTTCGCAATGCATAAGATGGCTGGAACACTTCGTAATGTCAGACGACCGCATGCCGAAAAATATTTACAAAGAGCATAAGTGGAAGACGACTGGCGGGACGTCCTCGAGAGCGCTGAAAGGATGAGTTGGAAACTGACCTTCGCGAGTTCTTGCCTTCTGGTAAGGTCTTTCGGCGCTCCTGAGGCCGTTAACGTGGATTTGTTATACCAGTCTTCACAATGGTATAAAATCCAAGGCAAGAACAAGTGATGGTTGATTTATTATGCCATATTTCTCAGGAAAGAAAGACAGGTAAGATAAATACTCTAATAAATTCTCAGTAAAAATATTCAATGGTCTATAAGCATATTTTGGTCTTATGTCATATAATGGTCTTACCCGGGATACACGTTTAGCTTGATTTCCAGCCCAGAAAAAGATGAGGTCATAGCACAGGTCCTGCGTCAGTCTCTTCTGTTCACAGAAAGCAGTGGCAAAGAGTGGCGCCCACGCAAATTTAGGGAATTCCAGAACTTTTTGCTTTTGCATGCCAATCTGGAAGGAACGACAAAACAAATTATGAACAAATCCGACGGCCAAAGGCCCAAGTCTGTACATATTTAGCTGCATCTTACATATCTTAAAGCCTGACTCGTGGGGGACATTTAAACAAAACGGGGATACTCACACCTACAACACGAGGCAATGGGGAGACCTTGTAAGGCCAGCGCCACGCACAGCCAAGTGTGAGCGACTGGATCCTATACTACAAGGTTTCGCCTACATTAGAAAACTCGCGACTGAACTGAGAGCGGCGAGAAATGCTTCTAACTTCCCTAAAATGCTTAGAAACCATCTCTTAGAGAAAGCTTTCTACACTGTCACTGAGACACTAGCACAATGACAATGACAGAACTACCTGATTTTGACGATACTCTGACGATTTTATCTTATACTTTACATGTATTGTATAATTTAAAGGAAATATATATTGCATTGTCTATTCTCCCACGTTCCCACGTCTTGGGAAATCCCATGTGCATAGTCTAGCTCATATATAGTTTCGCCGCGGACGTAAATACCTATTCTGCATACACTTACCAAGAAATCAGCTGAAAATTGCATAATAATAGCCTTTTCTCTGGAAAGGTTATCCGGGTGCATAGTAGCGACAGGGGAGAGAGCGACAAATATGTTTATCTTGGACATGTAGTGGGGTAGCTCAGAACCCATGACGAAGAACATGGATGTGCCCATAGAGTGGCCCACGTAGCCCAACTTACGGTACCCTGTCTTCTGCAGGATGTAGTCGATAACCGCTGGCATGTCGTAGATACCCATTTCGTGGAAACTGCAACATCAAATCAAATCGAATCAAAATTTTTTCAACAGCAACTTAATTGACGGAGATATACAGTATTCCAAAATTTACATATTTATGTCACTGGATCCCCCACCCAACTGTGGAAACCATGTGTTTCGGTGGGGAATAGATCATTCATAACTAGGTACACGTAAAACGAGCAGTGTATTTTAAGTGGCTGGTCTAGTTCTTTAGTTATTGTTGTGTACGTTAGCTTAGCCGTATCCTAGTGTGTCTTCAATAAATATGAACTATATGACAAAACCTATGTAGAACCGAATCAGTGCATTTGAAATGTACAACTAGACGAATGCTGCGCATAACCTAGCATGATTTCATGACCCTAATGCTGAGGTCCTGAGGCGAATGGATACAGAAGCCGAGTTGCTGCTGAAACCAACATACTTCGGCCATGTGATGAGGAACGAAAAGTATCGTCTTCTGCATGTAATAATCCAAGGAAAGATAGAAGGACTGAGGGCTTCCAGCAGTAGAAGAACATCCTGATTGAAAAACTTGAGGCAGTGGTTTGGCAAGAGCACGACTCCCCTTGTAATATTTAAATTACCATGATGATCACCAATGTTCGATAGAAGAGGCATTTAAATATGGAGAAGAATCAGTTCAAGTTGTCCGGGTGTGACACATACCTGAGCCTCCTCAACTCCTTTCACGCTCTTCACCATATTCACAATATTCAACACTTCCTCTGGTACCACTCATCGGTGATCGTCCTTAATCTGGGTTCTGTATCTCTTCCATATATGGTCTTCATAATCTTCGCGCTCCTCTGTTTCTTCCTCCAGCCATTTCCTAGCGCGCGTTAACTGTTCATTTTACACTTAACATTCTGTTCTTATGAACTTCATCGCAGTCGCTTGTATTTCACTGCCTTGGCTGATGTTCGTTGCCACGCAGACTGCGTCGTAAATGGTATAAAGTAAGTGTCCACGCCACGTCCCATGATTGGGGACGTGGTCGTGAACAAAATAAACAAGGTATAGGCGAGTCGCGGCGAGGTTTAAATATTGGCGGTCAGCGCGCCTGGTGTAACTGTTGCCCTAGCGGCAGCTGGAGGAACTTAGGGTTGCATCAATTGCATCATCATTCCCGGCAACAAAAATCAGACGTTTTTCTCTTGTTTCTAATTTTTATATTAAATGAGTTACAAAGTAAATGTCAAATGAGTTACAATGTCTTACATCATTCCCGGTATCGCCGCCCCAACAGTATGTAATCCACAATGAAATTAATTGCAGCTCAGCACATGACTTAGAGATTGGTTAGGAATAGGCCGCTATGAATTTTAATTTATAAAAAGACCGCGTCAAAGGTAAATAAATAATATCACAAAATCCATCACTACACATGGACAGTAAATTGAATTAGTTACAGTGTTTCGTCGCCACCTACAGTAGTCTATGTCTTCTGTAAATTCACCATCGTTGCAAAGGAGACCTGCCAACGAGTCTATAGCATAATTAGGCAATGAATTATGAATTGTTATTATTTAGACTGCTTACCTAAAATCCCAAAACTTAGGGTCATTAGGAGATGTGCGGACATGTCGCCTAGAGTAGAAGTTGCCCCGAACGTCACCCAGCCAGACATCGAAGCCTTCGTCCACCAAAAGTAATGCTGAAACAAAAGACTAGTACTTAATGAACAAGTTTAAATGAGTTTCAATAAGTAGAGAAATAAAATGGAAAGATTAGGTTTATGTCAAGACATGTACGGCAGTGGTACAGAGTCCAAATTTCACTGAAAGGTTATTGGTTCGAGTCCCACACTTGCTACATTGCTAAGGAGTGCATGTAAAGAAGGTGGTCTCGGGTTCCAAGTTGCTTGTTATTCCACTAGGTTGATGGTGTAATAGGAACAAAAAAAAAATTCTATTTATCCTTACCTAAGTCTCTTTTGCGTCCTTGCAAAACCCATCCGTCAGATGACACTGTCATGCCATGCATGATAAGAACCGGCGCACCTGACGAGTTACCATTGACACGGGCTATGTGTAAAATATAGCCATCAGCTGTGGTCGTGTAGTGCGACTCGGGATGAAGGTACCCGGCGGCGCGGATCAGTTCTACCTACAGCAAAACAAATAACTTTTAGTAAATAGATAGGCCGTAATCAATACATAGCTTAGTATAGTAAAACTACCTTCAGTTGAGCCATAAGCTACAGCAGAAAACATATTAAGTTGACTGAGGCACACTGTGCAAGTGTTGCGCGATCAACAGTCATCTTACAAATGATATATATATATATAAGGCTCGCATCGCATATATCGTTTCATTTGTAAGATGTCAGTTGCCCGCGGAACACTTGCACAATATGCCTCAGTCAACTTACCGTGATTTTTCTGCTGTGACAAATGGCCCCTCCATATAAAATTAAGTCCTCGGATGATTTTAGCATTATTTCGCGATTATTCTCTAAACAGGCGAGTCGCGGTTATTATAAAACATCCGCCAACTTTACGCCTAAATGAATCGGAACGAATCGATTGTTGCGATAACCTGAAACAAAACGCAGTGCAACAACTAGGCCTATAGAAATTCAATTCGCGGCTGGCAAACGTTTTTGTTTGGTTTTTGGGGAATTGAAAGCTTTCTTATCATCGGTGGAACCATGGAAGGGTTAATTTTCTTTAGTTTTGGCACCACAATGCCATAATGTTATAAAACAATACGATACATGAGGAGCATGTATCCAAATGAGATTTGTCACAAAAAATAATTTTTGAGTCGGTGGTAGCACGAAAAATATAATAAAATGTTTAATGCGATTCCTATATTATCAAAGAATAATATTTAAAATATTACATCGCACAATTAGCAGCATTTATAGATTATAGAAGTTTTTGTCTCTTCTGCATTTACAGTTTCAAGTGACACTTCGCCTTTTGCGTACATTTCTCATAAATATGTGCCATCTCTAAAAACCCCCCTCTTTAGTCCAAAGATAGCTTTTACTATTTAAAAAAAAAAAAAAAAAATTGCAACCGAAGAGTTCAGATTATTATAATTTTTTTGTTTGGAAACACTAAAATGCGCGTAAGTGTGAATTGTTTTACCATTGACTGAAAGCGTTTACTCGCGCGGTATACTGCATCAACTAATTAAATAACATTATCCATCCACATGTGTCAGAATATAGCTTATTAGTTTTACTGCCGTCGATAAAAATTATTATAATTTAGGTGCCAAGGCTGACGATTAGAGGCTAGGTAGGCTACTATACTCTATACTATACCACTCTTTTTTTTCTGCGATCCCGTCGCATGTGATGTTATGACATGTCCTTGATCATTACGTACGTTTAATTTATTATTCATTTTTCCTTAAAGGATCCCTACGAATCTAATTCATTAAAGACTTGATGTCAAGAAGCGGCGGGTGGGTCTGCGACGCCCAGGACGAAAGGAAATTTGGAGGCCATTTTATTCATATTCAGGATTCAAGTTTTTTGAAAGCAAAAGATTTCCGGTTTATTACTTAATCATATAACTGCAAACAGGGGGGTCCGGGGTCTCCCCCGGAGGAAAGTTTACGAAAAAAATAGGCCCAAAATAGTGGAGGTTCACGCATTTTGACACCAGTAGTTTTAATTTTGCAGAGTTATTCAGGGGGTCGAGGGTCTCCCCTGGGATTTTTTTATGTGCGTAATAGTGTAGGTTTACGCATTTTGACGGCGAATAACTTCCGATTTTACAGAAGATGACTAATCCGTGTAACCGCGAACAGGGGGCGTCTCCCCAAGGGGAAAAAGACTTCGACGGTAAGCGTGCAATTCCGCTTAAAGGGGTGGTGGCATTTTGCTGCGTTATACAATTTATTATTCATTTTTACAGGGTCCTAAATCCTGTCCTGAACCTGAAGCTGTAGGCTCACCATTAATGAATAAAGACGAGAGATCAATCAACTTATCGCCTCCAGAGAGCGTTGACATCAGAAGTTCATTATGACACCTACAGGGTATCAACTGTCTGCCATGATATCAATATGCACCATTTATATCCTAATGACTCCCGAAACAATCCGAGTAATTTACCTAAGCCAGCTATAGGGAGATGACCTTTACACGTGTAAAAATAGCCCAATAAAAGAATTAGATGCAATGAATCAGCAGCCCTTTTATAGCGATTTGGGATTAACGTAACAACGGGGTTTTTTCAATTGGGTGACCTATCATCCCCGATTCTACTGCTTCGTCACACTTGGAATAGTTACAGTTAGGGAATGAAAAAAAATCCCCTTCGGCTCTGGCCGATCAGGTGTAGGGAGATTCCATGCAAGCGCAGACCCCACTTTCCCTCTATGCTTCGTATGCAATAAAAAATACTTCATTCTTTTCCCGAACACAACATCAACACACAAAACATTCTTGCGTTCCAAATTTTGAACCACAATGACGAATAAGAACTTTTACTTATCAAATTATTTTCACTTGACTGGACGCTATCGTGAAATCGTTGATTTGTCGTAAAACGTGTTGATTACCATTATCGTAGATAATAATTACGAACTTTCAGTCAAATTTTATTTGATTCCTCTGCGACCAATATTAACTAAGATATGAATTATATAAGGTTTTAATCGGCCGCCATTTGGAACGGAGGGTGGTTTTAGGCTCAGAGGGTCATGAATTAATGAGAAGTTGTGAAGGAATTTTCCGGAAGTCGAATATTGGTCGCCGTCTCAATAGGTAGATGAATCTCCCTAAAATCGTCTGGCAGGGGGCCTACTCAGACACACAGAAGCCGAAGCACAGAATTGACAAAATATCCTAAACTACGGAACACACCAAAGTACCATATAAGGTAAATAGGTAATGAAAGAGAAAGCATGAGTCGACAGAACAAGTCAAAGTGATAGAACCCATTATAAGCTAATCCAGTTACAACGGGTAAAAAGTAAATTAAATATTACTGAAACAGATTACCGGTACAATGAAATTGCAAAAAAATAATACATTAGGTACCTACACTAAATGTCATTATGTAACACAAGGTCAACACACGTTAAGATAATTTCGCTTATGAACATTTAGGCCCCATTATTGAAACGCTTTAGTAAGGAATACTGCACGGTACAGCCTCGCATTTGAACATGGCGGTGCCGTCCAGTATTCAATTCAATTCATTTATTTGTCTCAAAAATATTTGTACAAGTTAAATTGGCTTTGACCACAGGCAGCATGGCCGTGCGTGGCTTTTCATAGAGACGATTACCGATAATTAGAGATAAGCGGTGGTGGCACCGGGTATATTGACACTTTTATTAAGTCTTGAAAGTAGCTGAACTTTTGAGGAATGCCATATGGTCTCATATATACAGTATAAACGGGTAATCCACTCCGCTATCGTGAGGGGAAATGGACTTTCACTTGGAACACTACACAGTAGGTAGTTGTAATTTTTTTGAATGAGTTTTTATGGACCCAGGCCTACTTATAGTGGCCGATTGGTCTCTTGTCCAATGTCAACGACCCTATGGATTTCAGACATTATTCGTATTATTTCCGTATGAACTTGTGGCCATTGATAAACTTGTATACGTTGTCGATGTCAACCTACACCGGCTACAAGCGATAATGGACAAGCTGAGACAAACTTACCATTGACGCAATGTAACAAGCGAAAGCATTACCCAACCAAGTACAGATACGAGTCCAGTAGGTAGTATTTACGTTTCATGTTTTGTAGTCTACATTTCCCATATCCGTAGGAAATCGAAACAACTTATTGTAATTAGAAAATGGATTTACCAGATTTGAGCAACATACAGTATATCTACCTATTCATTTGTGTTTTTTTTTCATCACATTTAATTGCAAACTTAATAAAAATTCAATGTTGACCGACAATATTAACTGTAACCTGGAATTTGTCTCAAAATGTTTTTCAAGCCTTGGTGGAAGTGAGTGAGAATGAATATTCATAGCCCTAACGTAGAGATCATAGAAATATATTAACTGGAAGGGCTGGGCACCCGTTAACCATAAGCCAACTATCAGAGATAAGCAGGCCTACCAACGTAAAAAATACCGAAGTCTAACACATTGCAGCAAAGTAGAACGGATACCTGGACCCGGTCAAAACTCTGTACTTAGCTTGTGCAGGCTATTTACCCGTCTACGGTCTAGAACCACGCGATGGTAAAGATCTTTTGAAGCAATTGCCGTGGAATAGTGAGTTTTACGCATTTAAATAGTAATAGTAAGGATTCATTTTTTACAGACGAATATACAAATCACTGTAAACCGGGTGCCCCGCGAGTATCCCCCGGGAGTAATGTTTTGAGAAAATATAGGCCCGGCCAAAATAGTGGGGGTTTACGAATTTTGACAGCAGTAAAATTTAAGTTTTATAGAAAAGACTTATTTTTATTTTATTTAAAAGGTTAGTTGCACACAAACAATTGAATGAATGTATCCGATTGAACTCTTCAGTCACCTCATTAAGGTGCCCATTCCATTGACCGGCTAGGGCTATTTCCAACAACGGTGACGTGGTAGCAGACATTCAAGACTTAGGTAGCGTTTCCACCGACCTCGCATTGCAGAATTGACGGAAATGTTTATTTTCCTCTATGCCATAGTTAAAATTGATCAATGATCATACAGTAAAATCACAAACAAATAAACTAATATTAAGAAATGGCGTCATGGGATATGTTAAGTACAAACATTTTAATAGATTTCTATAAAAAGAAAAATTCTAATTTCCGTCAATGTCATTTGCATTCTGCAATGCGAGGTCGTTGGAAACGCTACATAAGTCTTGAATGTCTGCTACCACGTCACCGTTGTTGGAAATAGCCCTAGCCGGTCAATGGAATGGGCGCCTAAGTAACCTAATAGGTACCTGTGTCGAGTAACGACACGTCTCCGATCGCAGAAGTAAAAGCACCGCCTATTTTTTTTTTTTTTTTTTTGTAGTGATGTAAAAAATCAATCCAATGCATTATTAACATATTAATACTCACGGTGGTATAACGTAACGCAGGATCAACGTCGAATAAAGCAGCTTCAAAGTACCCACTGGTTAACAACACCATCATCACTATCAATCCAATTTTCAGCATGCTACCAACTAGACTTAAAAGAAACCAGGCTGCAAACAAAGTTTTCGAAGCTTCCTTAAAATCTGCCAGCAGGACATTGGCTTGTTTTGACTTTACGGCAAGGGGGCACAGCAGCGGGTGGCATAAAAAACTGACCGGTCAAGTAGCTAGACTACGGACTACTAATGGCAATATTGCCGCAGAGCCAATAGTGTGTGACTGTGACGCTATTGGCTAAGAACAGGGATGAACGCATCTAAGTACAGTACAGTTGGAGAGGAGTATATATTGAAGGATGGAACGATATCGGATTATACACAGGGTGTTCTCGAGCATTATCACTTTATATGTAGTATTATATCATATAATTTGTAAGGTATATAATACATATAAGTCATTAAACAGTTAGGTTGAAGAGGAAAACTCCTCGTTATAACCGAAATTAGAGTATCAAAAATAATCTGGACTTGGCGAGATTCGAACCCACGATCAATGCCTTGCCAGCGTTCTAGACCACCTATACCACCTATTTATCTCGGCTATTATGAGTAATTTTGAAATGCGGTAAAAAAATGGGCTAAAAAAACCTTCGATTACAGATTGGGCAGTGAAGGGCTTAGATCTTGCGGGATTAAATATTTTTCAGTATAAACTTTTCTTAGGCAGCTCAACTTGGTACTATTTTTCCTTCACTATGATCCGACTCATCAACTGTCTTCAGACCAGCAAGATTTTGATTTCTGACAGGTTTAGGCAATCTCTAACATATGCGTACCGTACGTTAATTGAGACCACTGGACATAGCAAAAATAGGCTGCACAGCTTTCAAATCGATCGGACTGCAGGTTCCTTTAGTCTTTAATTTAAACAAGAAGCAATGCGTTTATTTAAGCTATGCCAGTGGTTAATCTAAACCACTTAGTTAGGTAAATGTATTCATTACTATTTTGTTTAAAATAATTGGCATGTAGGTTGTCATCAAGTTCGCTAACCTGCAACTTGATCCGGAGTATGAAGCCTCTCCTCTCCGTTATTTTTTACAAGCCAAGTTCAATAATTGGGACCAATCCGTGTTAAAAACATCATGTATAAAAATGCTGAGGAACATTTCTGCTAGGAATGCAATATTTTTGACAGCTGTACGACCGATATTTCTTGTGATATTCTAATTTTTTACACCTATAAGGCTTTTCACCCTCCGTTTGTCTCTTAAGTCAATATTGCTATATTGAACCCACATTTCAGGAGACATTTTTGTCAAAATTTGTATTTAAATAGCTCGATTTCCGCTTTTTACATAGGAGGGGGGGGGGGGCTGTACAAAAAATCGCCTAATCATGGCTATAGCATATACGATTATAAGGGAAATAAGGATAAAAGGGAATATTTTTCTCAGCCTCACGAGTGCCCGCATATATAGGCGGTACCGTAAGCCTATTTGGCGCCCCCTTGGTTTATAGGTTAATGCGATGGCACACTCCTATATATAAATGACCTTGGGTAGTGGCGGCGTGACGTACTAGTAGTAAGTTTTGGTATGCACAGGATACAATGTCGTGACGTACTAACTCATTAGGCTACCAGAAGTTTGGCCAGGGGGGATAATCCCCATATCTGAGTCTCATTAATAATATTTCTAATTGTATATTTATAGCCGTTTGGCGTCGGTTTAGAATAATGTGCCAAAGGCAAAGGCCTGAGCCGTCAACCTGGTCAAAAGTGTGTCTACCTTATCCTCTGCCTTCTACTACCCGACCCTCTACGCCTTTTCTTCTCTATACCTGCGGATTCGACGACACACTAATTATATAGGAACAGAAGGTTGCGACAGACCATGGTAACGGGGGAAGCCGGGCGCTTTGTTCTGCACTACCTCGGGGACCTCCAGTGGATGGAATGGGGAGGGTACAGCGGTTAAACCTGTACAGGTTTCCCTCACCGCGAACACTAATTACGGGCCACGTGCGGCTCAGAGCCCACACATCTGCCAGCACTGCAATGAGTCCGAGGAGACCGCGGAACACGTGAATCCATTAAAACGGCGCTGTGGGGGGCCACGTGGAAAGTACGATATATTGTAATTTAAGCGTCATAACAGCGTGTTGCGCTCAATTACAAAATAATGATTCACACAGCTGGGTTAAAAGGTAGTACACGTGTGTACTAGTGTATCTATGGCCTGCCGTCACGATTGTGCGTCATTAATAGCCAATCAGAGCGTTAGTTATAGGTCTTTGAAGTGATAAGAGACTTGTAACAGCGGCTTAGAAGGCATTCTCAGGAGAGGGGGAGGGAGGGAGGGTTGAGTATTTTAGTATTAGTATTTTAGCGTTATGGGATTTTATGTGGCACGTCGTCCGTATGCCAGCAGAATGAACAGCACAAGCAGTATGGGTGGCATGTCCCAACAGAAGACCATTGGGCCGTCCGAGACGACGCTATGGCGACCAGCTAAAGGAAGATGTGCAGGAAGTTGGCCTTCGGGCGTGGTCTGCATCCGACAGGATCCAGTGGCGTGGTGTTGTGAATGCGGCCAAAAGTCCCCCAGGGCTGACAGCGCTAACTTAAGTCAAGTCATTTTGGCGTATTTATTGTGTAGAGCCTTATGGTAGTATATATATTAACAAGAGGTTTACATGTTCCTGAACCGTATGACATTCTCGTGACGGTCATTTTTATGTTATTACGAAATTGGGTACCCCCAAAAAGCTTTGTCTTAAAATCAAGGTGTGCGTAGCAGGAGCTAAGAAAAATTGGAAATTGTATTTATTTATTTTTATTATTATTTTTTAATTTATTTTATTTGAACATCATGGCATTGACCATAGTCGCTGAGAAAGAAAGAATACTGCGAATCAACAGGAATTCTCAATAGTCACACAATTAAGTGGTTCACTGATGGCTCTAGGCTGGGACGTACAAGACCAAGAACAGGTCTTGGCGTCTTTGGTCCTGGGGTGAAATATCTGGAGTCTCTTGGGGAGACAACTACAGTCTACCAGGCTGAGTTATGTGCCCTTGACAGATGTATGCAAATGAATCTCGACAGGGAATATAGATCGAGAGAAATTCACTGCGATGCAATCGCACGTAGAAGAGCAGCATGCTTGGGAAACTTGCAATTACATGTAAAAGACCTACCACTTCTAAATCCCCGCAAGGTCCTGGCTCTCCTGAGGGAAATAGGCCTCGAGGAACTGATGTAGATATGTAGATTCTTTGTTGTAGGGGGCACAATAGGCCCAATAGGCTTAAGTGCACACAGGTAACACCTGTACCCCAATTAAAAAAAAGAAAAAAAGAAAAAAAAATAGTCGCTGAGAAGGCACCGATCATAACAACAACTATTTTAAAACAGACAAAAAATCGTAAAGTCACACGATAGAAGTGAGACTGTAGTATTCATCAATCACTTTTGAATAGCAAACACGGATATTGAGAAAGAAAGAAAGCGAGAAGAGCGAATGCCTCACTCTTCGCAGACACCAGAAAGCATGTGAGACGAGAGACTTCTAGCGGACAACTGCAATACTAAGTTGCCTCGCAACTTAAAACTTTACACAAAACTAAGGTTGGGGATCGGAAGCCCACCCATAACATTATTTTAAAAAAAAAAACTTTTTTTATCACTTACAACAGCAAATAGACGAAGAACGGAAGAAGCAGCAGCTTTTGGAGTTTTAATGAATAACAATTTTCGTTCAACATAGCTGGCATTTTACATTATTGAAGTGAAAACTTTTTTTTAGCGGCGTTGAGCACTTTTAGATGAGGGATAAAAAGGCAAATTGTGAAATGAATGAAAGGAATTGCAAAATAAGAAGACTACGCATCTAGGGTGTGTTCAATGATAAACGAAAAAAACCGCGTGATTAACGTAAGAAGACCTATTTTGACTATGGACACAAACTGCACAGCAATTTTTAGGTGACAACAATAGAATGCACTGGAGTTCTCACAGTAGTGGTTAGACATCCATAGTAGGTTAATTGCTCACAGCAATCCGCTGTCCCTAACGCTGAGGTCCAGAGGTGAATGGATACAGAAGCCGAGTTGCTCTTGACGGAAACTAACATAATTCGGTCATGTGATGAGAAACGAATAGTAACGCCTTCTGTATGTAATAATCCAAGGGAAGATAGAAGACCTGAGGGCTCCCGGCAGAAGAATTACATTCTGGTTGAAGAACCTGAGCGAACTTTGGCAGGGGCACGATTTCCGTTTTTAGCAGTCTCAAAGGCCCAAATTGCTATGATAATCGTCAATCTTACGTAGAAGTCATTGAAAGAAGAGTAATTTACTGTGCGTGGCATGATCGAGCGAATATTGAAGGTATAAATTAGGCATCGAATAAGTGAGGCAAACAAAACACAAAAAAAAAAATTACACTTACCCATTGGCATCCTGTCTTTTTCCAACGAACATAATTAAAGATAGACATCTTGAATAAAATTATAACAACATTATATTCTCAGCAACTGCCAGGTTAAACAAAAAATTTTCCAGAGGCGCAGGGAAATTTCTCTCCTTCAGAGTTTCAATGGAAAACATCTTCTTTCCGTCAGGTGTTACTGTCGTGGCTAAAGACCTATAACAAATATTTTCTTCGTTAAATCGGGCATAGACATAACATTAAAGATTTAAATATTTTATGCATGGGTTCCCAGAGTGAATAGTACAATAGTATGTCTATGGTAAGATTTTTTTATTTTCCAACGCCTGCTTTTAGCATTTCTGCTTTGAGCAACCCTGTCAGACTGACGTGGGGGGGGGGGGGGGGGGAGTGAGTCTGTTAACTTGAGGCACCCTAAGGGCAGACTATTTCACCTCGGGGGAAAAGAGAGTTGACTGACAGGGTGGACCTCCTGTTTATAGTGGATTCCAAACCACTTAGGGAACACGGTGGTAATGTCCCACGATTAAATCGGAGGTGGCCAGGACTCGACCTTCACGTAGGTCTAGCCTCAGCGCGTTATCTTGTTCCACCATGTTCCCCTACCAATGCTGTGCACACTACCAAGTTTGAAACATGTTCTGCTCTCATGGAATTAACATGGTAAGGCCGTTGGCTGTATGGTAAGGTCTGTTAGGTCGTTGGTCTATGGTAAGATGAATATCTTTTCTTCCAGGCTAAGAATTCAGCAAAAGCAAACGTTGCACAAAAAATTACTATATCGCTCATACACGAAGAAAGTGACACATTTCTAAATATTGACTTTTGAGATAATTCAAATTTTAGTTCTGACCATTTTTTAGTTTTTACATGTAGTACTATCGAGGCACTTAATACTTTTGAGATGTGACAGTTTATTTGAAAGAGAAGTGTAATTACCACGTCAACGCCTGGAGCACATTCCGAATTATGTCAGTATTGCCAAACCCGAAGTAGTCAAACTTGACAATGGATCAGTGACAAAACGCAATCTTATGGAAACAAATTAAACTAGATGTGTGACACTACATCCATAAAATTCGCTATATTTTCCTCGACATTCTTGTATAAATACCTCAATTTTGCAATTTTTTGAAATGTGTCACTTTTCTCGTGCATGAGCGATATCGTATTTCTTTCAATGTGATCGTAGTGTCCTCAAAGATGCATGTCATCATCATCATCATCAATAATCAGCTCCAATTGCCTGTGTCTCCTCCACTCCCTCCTCCAGTCTCTCCATTTCAGATTGCCTCTGGTACCAGTCCCACTCATCTGAGATGGTCCTCAGTCATCTCTCTTCTTTGGTCTTCCTCTTCTGGTGTCCCCTTCATCTACATGTCATAGCCGGCTGGCTGATTGGCATCGATGCCTCCACTCCCCTCGATCCTGGCACGTCCTCTTCAGCCCCACGTATGTATTGGCCCCTATATCCTCCATTACTTGCTGCAGATACTCTTTTTTCGGGCGCCCAGGTCGGTTGACGCCTTCTATAGTTCCCTCTATGATGCAGCTTACGAAGTTCTCGTGTCGAAGCAAATGTCCAATCCAGTGAGCTCTTCGAAGCAACCAGAGTTTTTCTTTTACTTACTCTGGTTAAAACCTCCTGATTTGTAACATGGGCTTGCGACGATAGCACAAATGCTTCCGAGTTTTTTAGTTGTTCCTCACTTATACACCATGTGTCACATCCGTTCAGTGCAGTGCTCCAAGTCAGGGACTTCAACATTCGCTTCCTTAGCCCTAGACTTATGTTGTTCGACTCAAAATTTTTAGATTTTTTGATGAAAGCCACATTTGCTTGGTGCATTCTACACTCTATTGGTTTGACCTGCCATCGGTGGTAATTTTGCTTCCTAGGTATGTGAAAGTTCTGATGGGAGTGCCAGTTAAATGTATATTTGTGCACTTGTTCGCATCAGTACTTACTACCATCAATATTATAACGAAGGCTTTCACTGGCTTTGTATCTAGCATAATATTTGTGAAGATAATGCTTAGAGTTCTGTGCTCTGTGCGGTGCTCACATTTTACTGCTCCTTCATACTTTGGCAGAGTCACAATACGGCATTTCTTAAAATCATCGGGCACATGACCTGACTCATAGGCATCAGATATAATTTTGAAAAGTGTTGTTTTCGTACATCGTTCAAGAATTCTGCGGGGATATCATCTATGCTAGGGAATTTTCTATCCTTTAGTCTGTTAATTGCTTTGTCAAACTCTTCTCTTAGAATATTGTCACCTATTCCTCCTTCTTCATCGGCAATGTTATTTACGTCTTCTCGCTCGTCGAAAGTTCGTTTTCACAGCATAAACTTTCTATGTACTCTTTCCATCTTATGCTGATCAGGTCATCTTCGAAGCCATTTGTAGCTTCAATGGCCCCACTTCTTCCTTTATTGTGCTCAAAGAAATCTTTCACTAAGGCATATCCTCGTGGCGTGGTACCACACTGGTCGATCCCGTTACATTGCGCTTGATAGTAAGTTTCTTTAGCGATCCTCGATTCCCTGTTAATTCTGTTGCGAAGAGACCTATATAGTTCATAATCTTCATTATTTTCGGCTGTTTTTCTTTCTTCTATAAGCAAAATAAATAAACTACTTTTTTGTTATATTACTAAACCAACCTAGCGGAGTTAGGGCTATAAAGCCCTCTCTTACACTCAACTAGGAGGGCCCGGGGCCGCCTGCTTTACATGCCCACCGAAGCATGACCAGAAAATGTAGCAAGTGTGGGACTCGAACCAACAACCTTTCGGGTGAAAGTCAGAGTCCTTACCACTACCCTGCATGTCCAATCTATAGTATATAATCGGTTATCCTGTCCCTTCTTGCTTTTGATACTCTTTTACCAAGTACTTCACAGGCAGTTCGCTCGATTCCTTCCCGTACCCTCGCCCATTCTTCCTCAGCGTTTCCATTTGGACGGTTTACACTTGTATTTTCATCACTTTTCCTTTGTTATCTGTATCTTACATCAGGATCTTTGAATTTTGTTAAGTTTAATGTCTTTGCTTTCCTCTTCTTTAACGTTTCTAGTTTAAGAGTGATCTGTCTGTCTATATCTGGGTTAATTTTTCAGCTAGTTTTTAAATCTTTGTCAAATTAATATAATATATATTGACTATATTACAGTCAAGTTGGAGCCTTATTCTGTCACCACGTCTATCTCCTTCTTGGATGATGTTCCCTTAATCTCCCAGAAATTCCCTCCCGCACCTGCCGTTATTCATTCGTAATCTTCTCCACCATATCGCCCACCCCCAACCATTCTCATACGTTCATTTCTAAACCGGTTCCTTCTTGTCCTGTATTTACCTCAATTGAGTTAGTAGTTCCTGCGTCTTCTTCGAAATTTCCGACACAACCTCTCCTTGCTCCGATTCTGCTAACTGGACAAGAAACAGGGCAATATCCTTGTGAGTCTTAGTCATTGTAAACGCATCCTTGGCTGCAGGGGACACCGTCACTTCTCGCGCAGCCATATTCACCAGAACGTCGAACATGTCGCTTCTACTGGAGAGAGAACTATCCATACTACCGGCAATGTAACCATTATTAACCTGCAAATGGAAAAGTCATATGTAATCACGCTGTTTGAAAGCTGTGAAAATGTGATTAATATTGGTAATATAAATTCAACTGTGGCAAGAGAGTTATGCAGTTCTGGGTGTCACACTCCGAATACCACTAATTAGGACCTTCTAAAGATTAGAGTATTCAGAGGGGACTTATGAGAGGGGAATTATATGTAAGCTTATAGGATGGTACCAAATAACTTATATTAAGGACACTTAACATTAATACCACATAATAACTTAGGGACAACTTAAGCACTTAAGAGACAAGGGACAAAACAATGAATAGGGGGGGGGGCACCTTACAATAGTTACGTGTACATAAGGGCTACATGATAACGTACTTACTCATGCATCCACAGGAGGCCACTCCTACTTGCACCGTGTATCAACTCACATGGTGAATCAGTTCTCATTCTAGTTCACTCTGTCTAGACTCTCTGCTTCTTCGAACCCAAGGTTCGTGATTTAAACATTATGACTAAGGACATTGTGTCGTACTCATCACGGGTAATAACCTACAGAGGCGACTGAAAAGAGCAATCGGATACATTCATTAAATTGTTTGTATGCGATTAATCTTTAAAAAAAAAAAAAAAAAAACACGTGATGACCGATATAACATTTACACAACAGAGGTTGGTCGTCTGTCCTCAGCCCTGAGCCTAAGCCAAGAAGAGCGTATGCTCTTGTGTTAGGCCTAGGGCGTAACATTGGGCTGTGGTTCAATTAACGCAGTTGCAGTTGTTAGGTTTAGCAAAACAACTATTTGTTGTGTATAGGTAATAAGTTGTGGCTTTGCTAGTGGGCTATCCTATGTTATTCATGCAGAAAGTGCTCAAAGTTTTGTGTTACGCTATTTTTTTTTATTATTTACATTTTTAATGCTACAATATAACTACAATAACACAAACCTTGAATTCATTGGTTTCTTCGGTGACAAAATGAACCCATGGGTAAATACAGTTGGTGAGATGGCGGTGAGTCATCAGCAGAGGCAGAGTTTCCACCGTGTGCAGCAATGTCGTCAGGTTGTGGTCGTACACAAACAGACGCTTCTTCAGCAACAATGCCGTGTAGATCAAGATCGTCTCCAGCCCAAACATAGATATCAGCTCTGAAATTAAAAAATAAAAATAAAATTGTGGACCAAATTAATATAAAAATCGGAACTTGATCTGCAAGTGCATGGTTATCAAATCCTCATCAACTTAATCTATCCTAGATTTCTATATAGGAGATGGGACAGCCAATCAGAAAACGCCTTGCAACCACGATTTTTATTGTCTATAAGGCGTGCACTGTTTGGTCGAATAAAAAAAAACCTATCATTGACCCACTCATTTTCTTATATATAAAAATGAATCGCAAAATGTGTCGCTAAGCGGATAACTCAACAACGCCTGGACCAATTTGGACAATTCTTTTTTTTAAATGTTCATTGAAGTTCAACGATGGTTTTTACGGCGAAAAAAATCGAATAATTGCCGGAAAACCCCTAAAAACAGCCCTTTTCTTTTTCCAATACAAACGTTTTCTAACCAAAACGTTGAGTCAATTTGAGCTTATAAGCGAAATTCTCTTCCTTGCCTGTGTCCGCACCTCAAAAAAGGGACATCCCAAAAGAATGGTGAGCCTTCCATGTCCATAAGCTAAATGCAGGGGACTGTTTTAGAGGGGTCACGAGTTGTGCAGTGCCGCTGTGCCGGTACCTGAGTTGCCTCGTATGAATGGGGGTTGTGTGCAACGCCAGATTTTCATATTATTTTGTTAGGTAACTGCTTCGTTAAGCTAAGTGCAGGGGACTGTTGTGGAGTGCCGCTGTGCCGGTACCTGCTTGGTTTGGATTCAACAACTAAATAGGGCCACTACGACCATTCTCCGGTGTCATGCGAGCCCCTCTTATTGTGAATAAAATAATAATAATAAATAAATAAATATTGACTTTTTTGTTCTATTACTAAGCCAACCTGGCGGAGTTAGGGCTATAAAGCCCTCTCTTACACCCAACTAGAAAGGCCCGGGACCGCCTGCTTTACATGCCCTCCGAAGCATGGCCCGAAAATCTAGCTAGGGTAGGACTTGAACCAACATCCTTTCGGGTGAAAGTTGGAGGCTGTACCACTACTCAACATGTCCTTACAATAATACAATAATGAGTGAAGTCAGTTTAGACTGTTAATAAGGAGACTAGTATGTGTAGAATTGAACCTATTATTTATTGATCAGAGACAGAATCATCCATTTAGATGCCCAGAATGATGATAAAAAGAGAATACGACATCCGACGGAAGCAAGTAACAAATTAGATGTCAACTAAATTACTAAAGGTTTTGTATAATTGCCATCCTAATTTTTATATTTAGTGTTCAACTGGCAATAAGACTTAACGTACTTGCTACGCGCGCATCTGCATTTTCAGGGTATGGTTGAAACATTTTCAAGGTAAAAGTGCCATTTTCTTCGGTAGTGCATGTCCCCTTTGTTGTGACTGAAAGATATAGCTCAAGAACTATCACAGGACTTCCAGATTTACAGTAACTTTTACTAAGAACACGGCATAGCATCCTATACTTATCAGGGTGGAAATCTGTTGACCATAAGATCAGCGCGCATTGCTTCACCTAAAATGAATTAAAATTTGAACCATTAGTTATAAGCATTGTTAATAAGTAAATTCTAAATTTATAACGGCTGTTCCGATCACCTGTTGGTCTCACTGAAGCTGCATGATTGATTATCTATTTGAGGTGAATAATAGGGCCGTTCAAGCTGCCCAATATTGGACTGTTTCAAAGCGGGTTACTGAACACGCACAATAAGTAGGTATTTATGACTGCTAGTTCTTTTAACGAGGCAATTTAAGTTCCTACTTTACCAACAGTAGGTTGATCAATCAATCAATCAACCTTTGCCCATGACCCACAAAGGTGGGATAGACGGCGTCCAAAACAAATCAAAACAGTTTAATGCGAAAGCATACGTTAAACGGGGAGGGGGGTTAATATGTTATGCATCCCAACTTAGTTCCCTGAACTCGTCCAAGCTGTAGAGTGGAAATTCCTTCATTTTCCTTGTTGTACAACGGCCTTGAATCCTAAAAAAATCTTTATTATATTAAGTTATTATTTATCATTGGAAGGTGATGAGATGAGTGACTGCAGCAGATCCACTTCCCTAAAGAGAAATTCTTGCACTGGCTTGCCCAGCAAAATAATAGCACCATACTTACCCCAGAGAGACCATCCGTTTCAAAAACTTGAGCTGTATAGATATAACACCACAACTGCCCTTGTTTGCAAAATGCAAATATTTGAGTTTGACTATTGATGTCTGCCAACTTTCTTAATACAAAACTCTTTTGAAATTGGGATACCGTAGGAAATGACCAAACCCACAGGGTTTCATTGTTAAAATCTTGCTCTGAAATTTAAATACATCTGAATTTAGCTAGCGCTGATTTCGTCGATTGCTATTAACGACTGGCAATGTTAATCCAACGAGGTGCTTTCATTAAGCGGCTATTGAACCTATATCACTACAATTGGCCAGTCTTGATGAAACACTACACACTAGTCAACCCTTATTTACTCTTTGTAAGGCCAAGACATGGTGATAGGCATCATTCCTAGTTTTAGAGGCATTGATTACTTCAAAAATCAAAATCAAGAGGGTATAAATAAACTTAAATATTGTAGTTGACACCAGGAATGCTGATCACTTCATTTTAGAACATAAAAATTCCATGCTAGGTAAAACTTCTGTGTTTGACCTTGTAATTAGTCGTTGTAATAAACTCCCGGCTGAAATCAAGAGGATCGACAAGTTGGACGCCTTCAGGAGTGCTTTGATTAAAATTATGCGGAGTAGTCAATTGCACGGCTCTTTTTATGGTACCACTAAATCAACTGTACGGTGATGGATCGATTATTGGCAATCATTAGCATTACATACTACTGTCAACAACAGCAACAACAGTTGGCTACAACTAGCAAATAGCCTTTATTATACATGGTGCCCGTTAGTAGAGACTAGGGGTAGCACTTACCTACTATATTACACCCTTTTAATTCGTTAACCATACTCAACTTATAATCCTCAAACAATTAATAATTATTCTTAAATTGCACAGCAGTACTTTAAAATTAGTTTAAAAAAAATCTATATAAATTTAACATAATAGTTTGCTTCATAGACATAGACAATCAGGCGGGTGGTTCTTTTTCTCCTGGATGAATAAGTAACTCGGTGGTCCCAGATGGTCCACGAAGCCCTTAATAAAAATAAATTAATAATAATAGTATTATTAGTATCTGTTTGTTTACAAATGGCGGACAACCGTCAAGGTCAAACACAGACAAATAGACAATAGATAAATAGATGGCAGTATATTAGTTATTTGTCTATGGACAGTCGCCATTTTTGATTTTGATAGTCGTTGCCATCTTTTATTTTGAAAACAATAACGAAGCTTAACATTTTTAAACATGAGATAATATGGTTTTAAAACAAATTTATGTTAAATTCTTTGTTAAACATTTGACATGGAATTAATTTATTCCTCTATCTTTCATCGTGTGTTTTCTGCGTGTTTCCTTTGTTGCTGATTTAAAACACCCGGACAAAACACTGCAATGCCCACGGAAAGCTCTATTTTCAAGTTGTCAGAGATCATTTCTTGCCATGATATTGAGTTATCGGCTTGGTGTCAAAACGGACGTACCCAATTACTTGCATTGTACTTAAGGTAGGTAGCTATGCCTTGATTGTGCAGTATTACATTACATAGTGGCTTTAAAACCTTTTTTCAGCAGGCACCACAGGTTTTTTTTTCTTTCATTGAAACAAATAGCGTGCCATTTCGTGAGAAATGGGTAGCATTCCCACTTGAGTAGTCATAGAGTAGACATCGTATATGTAAGGTCTAAAAATTTCCCAGACTTACTACGTTAGGCTTACTAGTGAGGCCCTGTGTACAAAATTAGTTCTACTTGGACAGCGCTGCTGGGAGATTTTTACATTTGAGCAAGATGGCAAAACTGAGCACCAATAGTAGCTCTGCTGAGAAAAATCGACTGAAGTGGACTTAGTGTTTTGTACTAACCCATTTGCTCATACGACATCTCCCAGCAGCACTGGTTGTAGTAAATCTGTCTTAGTGCGCCGAGCTTCTGCTATAAAGTTTTGGTGTGCAACGAGGCAATGTACAGCCAGGTAAGTTGGGTTGGCTTCTGAATGTTCAACCAGAAAGCTGTAATAATTACGTCACAAAGCAGAATTGCACTGTGATAAAACACTATTCAAAATATTTGGTAAAGGTTCAGTTTAGCTACCCATACAAAATGGTAAAATTTTATTACCTATCGATTCTTTAGCTCAAAAGAAGTCATTTTGTGAAAAAATTAAAGGTCGGTCAAGAATAGTTTTTAATATTGAAAGTTGCATTACGGCGATATTTTTGTTTACATATGGAAGGTAAATAGGCAAATCTATTTTTAATTTTTCTTGAATAGGCATTATCTTGCCATGAGCAATTTTCCTTCCATGCTACTACAATTTGTGGTTTTTTGAGTAAACAATGAAGAAGACATTTGTAGTTGCACTTATGGAAGGTAAATGTCTCAATGAAACCAAAATAGTCTAGAAATCCAGCTATGGCGTCAAATTCATCCGATGGCTCTGTATATACGCAGTCAGGGTAGTTAAACTGAACCTTCACAAAATTTTATATGTTGTGTCTCAGAGGCATTGTCTCTACATAATTTCTTCAGCTTTGTTCAAACGTTCACCGTCCATGCGATATTGTCCTCACTGTTCATGGCCAGTATGTCTTTAATTGTCTAATGGCCGTAAAGATGAATCCTGGATTGCCAGCTCGGAGTACAGTGCACTCCTATAATACACGATCGGCAAAAGGGTATGATATGCCTAGGTGTCGCCTAAACAAGTCAAGGTTTTTATTTAGGAAAAATCTGAAGCTATTAACTAAGGTTTGAAAACTACATTGTTGTTTATTGCAGTCGTGGCGAGTTTTTGCTGTTGCTGGTCACCGAGGTCAAGCCTGTAATCAAGCGAATACCATGGTTCAGGGATACCTCCCACAAACCCGCAGCTCTTGCCTTCAGCCCATCTGGATCATTTCTTCTGGTCCTCAGCGAAGCTTGTCACCTTTACACTGTACCAGCACTGCCCTTACTTGTACCTGAATTTAAAACTGATGTCTCTTTGGATGCTTCGGATATCACCATGTTTCCCTACCCGTATGCGAGTAGGGGCAGAACTCCTGTATCATCGAGGAGGTCAAGCTTGGCTAGCAGTTCTTCTGAGACTAGGTAAGGATATTTCTTAAAGGTTAATCGCATATAAACAATGCAATTAATGTATCCGATTGACTAAGGAACTTGGATCGCAGTTCAAAAGCAAGGTTGCACATATTTTATCAAATGTCCGTCAACTTGTCAAAAAACCATTCTTGAGCTTCTGTTGAGTTACGATACATCTGCGATCGCATGGTGTGTAGAGACTCGCACAAATACAAGCACGCTAGTACCTTGCCAAGGAAGCCGATAATTTGGCCAATATTATTGGGAAAACACCTTAAAATCAAAGTACGAGTAAAGACAGAAAGTTAGTGTGTTTTCAAATCCACCTACTTAGTCAGAATTCAAATGTTATGTGTGTATATGAAATGTTCTGATTTAGTGGTCATTTATTGTTCGTTTACGTCACGTAAATAGTCTAAGCAAATTTTGAGATTAATTGGCGACCTACACACATTTTTATTTATACTATTCGCCTTTATGTGGATGAAAGTGCTATCATTTGGTTTTGCGTATTGCCTCCCTCTGCCTTGGATTCAAACGAACCTGAATATGTATTAAATAAGTGTTGCTTTGTCTTCAGTATGGAGACGGTATGCAAATTTAAGGATATTTATGGAAAGCCATTGGATAAAATTGGAACAGCTGTTGCATGGTGGCAAAGTCTTCAGGAATACCAACACGTGGCAATTGTCGGCACCCATACTGGCGACATTTTTATGGTTGACTTGATGACCCGCTCGAAAATCCGAGAGACTGCTGTTAATCGCGAGATTTCATCTTTCTCTGTCTGCATTGATAATTCTCTTGATTTCATATTTCTTTTGGTACGTATTTCTATATAAATATGTTTCTCTCTTGACAATTCGGTCTGATTGCAAAACTATATCATTGACCAACCAGAGTCGAGGGTAAAAACTACTGCGCATCCAGATTAAATGGTATCTCCGGAACAATGAAGTTTATGTCTTGGCCAACCGCTAAGCACTGAAGCGAATTCAATTTACGAACCAAGTGTGGAAAATTCTTGGACCGTACGTTGAGGTTAATGTTGTGCTTATTGGTTATCCAAGACTTGGTCTTGGTACAGTCTCCATCCGCTGAAAACTAATCTCTCGACTATTATAGTAAGGGTGATTCCTACATAGTAGGATTTATAGTTCCTGCCAGTAAATACTAATATTACTCGATACTTATTAGTCGAAAGTTACAGTAACATTGAAAATGACGACTATATTCATTTTCATTTCGAGTTAATGCATAAGTTAAGTTTTTTACATTTATTAGTATTGCTAAAGTTAAATTTAATTAAACATCTGTTTGGTTTCAATACATAATATCAGATAAGTGCCAGGGAGCTCACCAGATTAGATTATCTGTGTGCATCGGAAATATCGTAAGTGATGGCAGACGGTAGCATTTACCCGCTGGGAACTACCCTAAGTATGAATTTTTTTGGTTCCAATGCTATGTACATTAACTCGTAATGTTTCCTATTTTTCCAATCGACTTTTCATCGCTCTTCACTTCTATGCAGCCAGGTATTTTTCGAAACCCTATGGTGAAAATATATATCTCTATTGTGAGACTTGATATTCTTTCAAAAATATTTATCTGCGTCGTATATAAATCAGCTACTGGCGCCAGTTTTGATGATTGAGTCTTCTCAAATCTTTTCTGTCAGTCTAATTTTGATCATTTAGCGTTTAATTTTAATTCAATTCCGTCCTGAGATTGCCCGCCAAACTGGTTTCTGTTTTCTGTACCTCTTTCTTGATCTTCCGCTCCTTTCTGTGTCTTGCTATAGAGTAGAGTGGTGGTACAGACTCCGACTTTCACCCAAAAGGTTGTTGGTTTATGTCCCACACTTGCTACATTTTCTGGCCATGTTTCGGAGGGCATGCAAAGCAAGCGGTCCCGAGCTTTCTTAGGATGGCTCCGCTAGGATGGCTTAGTAATTGAAGAAAAAACCACTATTTGTTTATTTACTTTTTCCATGCAGTAATATCAAAATATATTTGGTCATTAACTGTTTATAAATCTGGTTGTAGGTAAATTGCAACAATGGAAAGCAATACAAACTTGTACTGGAGCAAAAGCCTCATGGCTGGAAAAATCGTGGTGCTCCTGGTGCAGAAGAAACTGAGGACGAACAACCCAAGAACTACAGGGCCCGACTACATGGTCTGAAGCAGCTGTCTGTTGAAACTATTGCCAATATCAAGAGCAAGTTTGCTGAAAGTCGAGCTAAAGCGCAGCTAAAACCACGTCAGTATTTGTATTTAGTTAGTTTCTAATTTGCAAGTTACAGCCGTGTTAAAGAATACGGGGGACGATAGGAGGTTAAGAAAATATACTGCTTAGCCTAACCATAAGCTTAGTATGGCTGATAGCGGTGAAACGGGAGGGGAAGTGCGGGGAAATGGCAAAGGTGGTCAAAGAAAATGTGACCAAGTTTGCCGGGTTCCAACTTAGAGAAAAGCACAATCCAGCAGGCAGGGCTGACAATAGAAACGATGCAGGAAGTTTCTACGCTGACTCACCATCTAAATAGTTTTATTAGGGGTCTTCACAGTGTTCGTGTTATCGAGTTATACCTAGTTAAGTGTGTTATATCAAGTTAAGTTAACACACCGATAACCAAGCTAACCAGCGTGCTATCCTAAACCCACTTTCAAGTTGGTTAACGTGCTATTTAGGTTGCGATGCGATCGATAGCTCAGGGTTGACCGCCGCCATCTTTGTTTTTGTTGATTGATTTGAAACACGCGTTTAAAATTTTGTAGTATTTAAATTTATTTGTAGAATCTATTATCACAAGCAATTATCGTAAATACTTAAAATTATAATAACCAAAATGAACAAAAAATATAAACAAATGTGGCACTAGAATAGAGTTCTGCCACTTTCTTTAAAAACGTGCCACCACGTTGTTTACCCTGTTAAATATAGCATGATAACTCACTCCTGCTGGGGCTAAGCTGCAGGCCACTAGCGGGGTCACAGGTGGCGGATAGTGGAACGGCCACCAGATAGTGGTGGCTAGCTGCGAATATACTGACTAAGCAGTCCCCGACCAAGCAGCGGCAAAGAATGAGGGCGTGGTGGAAAGCCAAGTGGTGTGGGCTTTCCTATAAAATGCCACATGAGCCCGATGACTCTTTGTGACTTGGCGATTATGGCCGCCAATAAATAAGCCTAACTGTACCGAAAAGGGTCCGGTATAAGGCCCACACCTAGTTCTTCGGAGTTAGGACAAGGGCACTCTATTGTCCTGGGGTTAGGAAACTAACCCCGAAGGCGGAGGAACTCATAAGGAGTCAACGGCATTAGGATGCGGAAGGAAACGGGAAACCACCGCATTAAAGGCCACACATGGCATCCCCAGGACCAGCAACAATAATGAAAAAGTCTCAAGTAAAAATAATTTCCGGAGATAAAAAAGTCCCCGTTCGGAGCTCCGGGTGGGGACTACTCGAGACGACTCAAGAAAGAAGAAGACCAAGGACAATACGACGACTGTGAATGAAGAAAGAAGCAGACAACGCGAAAGCAGAGAAGAAAAGAAGACAAAGAAGAAAGAATTGAAGAACCACAAGGACGGAGGAGCGAGATACGCCACATGGAACGTCAGGACGTTGCTGCAAAACAGCAAATTAGAGAACCTGAAGGAAGAGATGAAAAAAATGCAGCTGGATGTCATCGGAATTGCAGAAATGAGATGGCCGAACAGTGGTGACTTCTGGACCGGAGATACTAGAGTGATCCATACTGGCTGCATTGAGGGCAAACCCGGCCAAGGAGGAGTGGGGGTAGTGCTGGGTAAAGAATGGGGAAAGAGAGTTAAAAGCTATGTACAATACAACGGCCGAATAATACTAGTAAAAATAGAAACCAAGCCCGTGGATACGGTGATAATACAAGTATACATGCCCACGTCCACATACAACGATAATGACGTAGAGATACTATATGAAAGCATAGAAGAACTAATGAAGGGTGTGAAAGCAAATGAAAACTTAGTCATTATGGGTGATTGGAATGCAGTTGTGGGACTGGGAAGAGATGGTTCGACGGTTGGACCTTACGGGCTTGGAAATAGAAACAATCGCGGTAACAGACTGGTACAATTCTGCACAAAGCACGACTTAGTGATCACCAACACACTCTTCCAGCACCACCCAAGACGACGGTACACCTGGCAAGCTCCTGACGGTAGAACCCGAACCCAAATCGACTACATTATAGTGCTCGGCAGGTATAAGAACCAAATAAAAGACAGCAGAAGCTACTCCAGCCCCGACATAGAAAGCGACCACAACATGGTACTGACCAAAAGCAGAATAAAATTGAAAAAACTGCAAAAGGGAACGAAAAAGCGATGGGACCTCTCAAAGCTAAAAGATGCCTTTGTCCTAGAGCGGTACCAAACAAAGACATCAGAGGGCCTTGCTGACAGAGACAGTGACGATGTAGAGGGATGGTGGAACCAGATTAAAGACAATATACTACAAGCGGCAGACCAAGAAGTCCGAAACAATGATAGACCACAAGCACGAAGAGAATGGATCACAGAGGAAATCCTGGAGCTAATAGGGCAAAGGAGGGAAGCCAAAAAGGACAAAACGGAAGCAGGCCAAAGAAGGTATAAAACCTTGAGAAACAAGATTAACAAAGAATCGCGGCTTGCCAAGGAGCGTTACTACCAAGAGACATGTCTTGAAATTGAGGAGCATATGGCGAAAGGAAACACAGACGTTCCGTACAAGATGGCTAAGAGCTTCTTTAAGAATAAAAAGGGACAGTCGCCGGCGATCGAAAGCGCAGATGGGAAAATACTGTATGATGCCGATGCCATAAACAAAAGATGGCAGGAATACATTGAACAACTGTATGATGGAAATAGTGTTGTCAATGAGAATGAAATACTAGAAAACGAACCAGACGACAGTGAGTTAGGAGACAACATACTTAGAGACGAATTCGATCTTGCGGTAAAAAAGTTAAAAGCTAAAAAAGCCCCAGGAGTAGACAATATACCAGCAGAATTGTTAAAAAATATTGGGGAGAACTGCATGGAAGAGCTCTATAGACTGGTTTGTAAAATGTACAACACTGGCTCGATACCAAGAGACTTTGAGAAGTGCGTTATTGTGGCACTGCCTAATAAGGATGGGACCACCAAATGCGAACAACATAGAACGCTCAGCTTAATCTCCCATGCGTCCAAGATCCTGACCAATATAATTCTAAAGAGAATAAATCCGATAATTGAAGAGCGATTAACCCCAGACCAATTTGGGTTCCGCAATGGCAGAGGAACACGAGAAGCGATTGTATCACTAAGAGTACTGCTAGAAAAAAAGACTAAGAAGAAACCGTAGAACTTATATCGGTTTTATTGACCTGGAGAAGGCCTTTGACAAAGTCCAATGGAAAAAGCTCTTCGAAATACTAAAAAAGTCTGGAGTCAAGCACAAGGACAGGAAAATCATATGGGCGCTATACAAGAATGAATCGGTGGTCATAAGGTCTGGGACAGAAATTGGAGAGGCCAGAATACGTCAGGGGGTAAGACAGGGATGTTCGTTATCTCCGGCACTATTTAATATATACATACAAATGGCCTTAAACGAGATGAGAGAATCGTTGCTTGACGTAAGAGGTGTGAGAGTGCAGGGGGTAAAAGTTGACATTATACGTTTCGCTGATGACATTGCACTTATCGCTGACGACGAAGAGGAACTACATCGTGCCTTAGAAACAATGCAGGACATATTGACAAGAGGATATAATATGACCATAAATAAAAGCAAAACCAAAGTCATGGTTGTGAAGAATAAGAATGACATTAGCCAAGCATATGCATCCCTTGACAGAGTAGTTCTCAGCAGTGTCAAGCAATTTAAGTACCTGGGCAGCACAATAACAGAAGACAATAGCTCAGCGATTGAAATAAACAGCCGTATCCAACAAGCCAAGGTGGCATTCAATAAAAAATCCAAGATTCTGGAATCCTATAACATAAAACTAACCATCAGGAAGCAATTTCTAAAAACATGTGTGTGGAGTGTTTTATTGTACGGCTGTGAAACCTGGACTATAGCAGGTAAGGAACTAAAGAAACTCGAAGCTTTCGAAATGTGGTGTTACAGAAGGATGCTACGGATCAGCTGGAGGGACCATGTGACAAATGAAAGAGTGCTAGACGCTATCGGGGAAGAAAGACAGTTAGTAGCCCAGATACGAATCAGGAGAGCGAAATGGATGGGGCATTTGCTAAGGCACGAAAATCTGGTACACACTATTATCGAGGGCACAGTAGAGGGAAATAACCGAAGAGGACGGCCGAAGAAGGAATTCATGGATCAAGTAAAAGAAGACGCAGGAGCAATATCATATCAAGAACTGAAGAGGAAGATCGAGGACCGAGTAAACTGGAGGACGATATGCAGGGAGTTGCTGCCAACCAATCGCTAAGATTGTAACCTTAAGAAGAAGAACTCACTCCCGAGTCCCGAGGTCCACTCACAATTGTGTGTTAACTTCGAAAGCACATCTAACTCGATAACACCAACACTGTGAAGACCCCTAATATGACGGTAATTAGCTTATAACCAAGCTTAAACTCAGCTCCATAGCATTACCCACTTGGGATGACTCCATTCACGAAATTGTTCGGAGAACGACCATCTCTATAAAAATTTTGTAAACATGTAAGAATCTATTAGGAAAAATAGCAAAGTATCTCCAGTAATAGGTGGATTATGAATTATAATATACATTTAATATGATTAGAATTCGAAAATGCCAAAAGACGATTTTCCAAATTTGGTAGAATTAGGACCTTTTTCATGTAAGAGTTTCTCCGGTGACTTCATGGAAGTGATATAATACAAATAAAAATAATAAAATAACTTTGCACTAATTCAAGGATACTTCCCCTTTCTTAAACCTAGTGTCTAACAAGCCCCATTCATTCCCATGACACGCATATTAATTGATGTTATTTACTGTATATTTTAAGGAACTAGTCTGATGATGGTCTCCACGACCGAAATATTGGTTACAATACAAATGTATTTGGTGGAATTATTGAAAAGTTGTTTTATTATTTTTACTTTTATTTGTTAGGACCTTTTTCCTTACCACGGCAGTTGTATGTCTGGTAATCACTTGCCTTCAGTCTATGTCAATATTTCTTCTTGTTTCAATAAAGGTTTTGTTTTGGACGGAGCGAAGGACTAGAGGGGGTAGTTTCCGAAATTTCATAAACTGGCATATTTTTCGCCTTGTAGGAATCATCGCATTTTGGCGTAGCCGTTATTTCTTCGCATTTGTTAGGTCGTTCTTTTTCTCAATTTTCATCTCATTGTTTACTTTTCTCCTATTCGCAGCCGATGAGTTGGGAGTAAAACCATATACATTTTCTGTACCTGAGCCTCTTAATCCCAATTTAAAGGACACGTTAGTTTCTGTACAGTACTCGAGAGGGCGACATGTTCTTACTGGCTACCATCCTCCTTCCCAGCTTCTGACGGTAAGCGTCTGATTGACCTAACTTAGATAGAAAGAAAAGTAAGAAGGTCTCATGAATTTTATTAGGCTAAATAATTGTAAATAATTCGCCTTTTATGAAAAATACAATAATAAGCCCACTAATCGTCAGCTTAGAATGACAACCTCGTAAGTCGTCAAAACCAAATTTTACAGGAGACGAAAAAGCTGTCGCATTTCCTCCACTTAGCGCCCATTTAGGAGTTTTCCTATTTTTCCGCCAATCTGCCGGTGAGTTGCGAGTTTTTCTTACTTATTCCACAGTAACCCTATTTTGTCGAAATCCCGACTTACGAGGTTTTCATTCTAAGCTGACGAAATGATATTGAAGTTAATATTTAAACTCAGATCATATCAATTGCATCTATCTATCGGAGTGAATGCGCGATTTGAAATCATGACCTTACAGCTGTGGGATTAATGTGTTTACATTACAGGTCCACAACCGAAATTAGAGAATCAAGAAAATTCTGGACTTGGCGGATTTAAACCCACGAACTATGCCTTGCCGGGGCATCGTATTAGGCGGCAATTACATCGACCTCGTTTTGCATAATGCAAGTGACATTGACGTGGTAGCAGAAATTAAAGACTTATTAATGATGTCTGCTACCACGTCAATGTCCCTTACATTATGCAAAACGAGGTCGATGGAATTGCCGCCTTACCAATAATTTTTTTGTGTGTAGAGGTTGCCCCGTCAAACCAAAGTCAATTTATTGTCTGTATTATGTAGCATACAAAAACTAATTGATAATTACAGGTCCATCTAATGGCATTAGACACGCAGCCACTGTTTGTTCATAAGTTACCTATCGACACTGGCGAAACTCTGTTCTGTGATAGAATTATTTACATTGTTTCCGAAGATCGTCGCAAAATTCTGGTCGTTTCCTCACATCTTTCAGAATCGAGGATTGAAGGTGACTCGGTAAGTTGTATTTTTCGCTTGCCTCCACTGAACAAATAGCTGGGTAAAGACAGAAATTGATCTTACAAAGATGCAACAGAAGGTTGTAATGTAAAGTTAAGAAATTTGGCCTCGGACTTGTATTTTGATAGCTTTGCTGAATCTGAATAGTGAATCGCGCTGTGCTTTTTTTTTTTTTTTTTTTTTTTTGGTCTTAGCAGGCCATAGTCCTTAAGAAAGGTGCAGGATTTTTTAAATTTAAAAACAGTATATGAGTATCATATTTATTGATGTTGATTATGATAAACTCGTTCCCATACTTGATTAAGATGAGCTAACGTTTGTTACATTGCCTCAATGGTAAGTATGTCTCAGCTTGTCCATTATCACTTGTAGCCGGTGTAGGTTGACATCGAGGACGTATACCAGTTTACCAATGCTCAAAAATGCTTACGGAAACAATATAAATAATGTTCGAAATCCATGGGGTCGTTGGCAGTGGACAAGGGACCAATGGACCACTTTAAATAGGCCTAGGTTCATAAAAAACGCATTTCTGAGCTTATAGGCACTTCCAGTCGGTGGTCGGTGTGTGTTGACATCGTGGAGTGACCTCCAGTTTTGCCAACTGTTGCAAATTAAAATTGATACATACCAATAATATCCATAGACTGGTTGGGTCGTTGGCAGGGCAGGGTTCAATGGACCATACTAAATGTAGTCCTACGTCCATAAAAAACTCTTCAATAAAAATAATAGACACATCTAATTCTTTGCTTCTTTAATTTTGTTTAGGAATTCAACCCCGAGTCAATCCTTGGGACATTCATTGTTGGTACCGACGTTGGCAAAAATGATGAGACTATTAAAGCGATCTTCAAAGGGTTCAGCTACTCTCCGCCCATTGATTTACCTGAAAAGTACAAAATTGATTCATTGAAAAAGGTGAGATTGTGCGTCTTAAAACTATGCAACTTTTTTTTAGGGACAACCATAAGGGGAAAACTTAACAGGAGCTCAGAATCAGCTTTCATGGAAATACCAATAGTAGAGCTGTCATTAGGAATTAGTTGAAAGTAGAAGTGTTCCTCTGCACTTTGATATCCCACATCATGCGTAGATGTTTTCGTAGGAATAGTAGTGCACCGCTAGTTAAAAATTAGATGTGTTTTTCTTTGTTTTGATTTAAATGTTGAAAACAATTGTATCTTTTTTTAATACCGCCACGCATTAGACCATGGGTTGCCACCTTACTGCTCAACAATAACCACGGTTAAGAATTCTGAATTGAGTTAGGCAGGAACGCGGCACTCTCATGTCCCATTGCATAGCGGTGCTCTAGTATTCCTCACCAAAAGCGAAGTGAGAGCGGCCCTCAATGTGTGGCCGTTGCTAGCACCAATTGGCCACACTTGTGGAACTTGGATTTTAATAAAAAAACTGATAGCTTGGGCGTACGGTGGAAGCAGTACCGGCAACATATTCTGTTAGAAAATGTAGAGGAACATTTATTTTTTGTACTAATTCCTCAATGATGGTCGATACATAGTGTATATCATAATGTAGAGGAAAATAATTTCTCTTTTATCGATCGAATAAATAAATAATCACATTATGTTCTATTACTATGCCAACCTAGCGGAGTTAGGGCTTTAATGCCCTCTCTTACTCTCAACAAACTAGGAAAGCTCGGGACCGCCTGCTTTACGTCACTTCTGAGGCATGGCGAGGACATGTAGCGAGTGTCGGACTCAAAGCAACAACCTTTCGGAGTCCGTACCATGTTCTCCATCGTCGTGACTGTGCCTCGAATTCAAAGAGCCTCTAAGACCTACCACTACCGCACACTGAAGATGTCGACCGCAGATGTTGACGAAACGCTAGGAAGTCCGCTTTCAGATCGACCAAGACCTATCATCCCGGATTCCACTTCTTCATCTTCCTTCTAATTATTTCAATTTATAATTTTAGCTGCTCGAAGAAGGAAATGGAACGGAATCGTGTATTTTGGTGACTAGCAAGTGTGTCTACGCGTTGTCATTGTCCAGGCACATAGTCAGCTCCATGCTGCACCTCATACTCAATGAGAGGGCATTCTCGCGAGCTGAACGTCTGTGCAAAATCTTCGAATTGGATCTCGCAAAGGTTCTAGAAGTCACCGGCGATATTAAGTTGGCTAATGCCAATGTACAAGAAGCTGTGGCGCTATACAATCTGGCTACTGTAAGTTACACACGTGTTTTGTATTGTTGTCTTTTTTTCTAACGCCTGCTTTCAGCATTTACTACTATCAAGCAACCCTGTCAGCCCGGCGGGAGGAGTGAGTCTGTTTATTAACTTGAGGCACCCTAAGGGCAGACTGACGGGATGAACCGACTGATTATAGTGGATTCCAAACCACTTGGGGGGCATATTAAAGTCACATGACTAATTCGTAGGTGACCCAGCACCCAGCCTGACTGATATAGTCTCAGCGCGTTATCAAGTCCCCCCATGTTCCCCTGCCAACGCTGTGCACACTACCAAGTTTGCCGCGGGTTGAAACACACTCTGGTCTCGTGAATTGGTAAGGCCGTTGGCCTGGTTATGTAATTAAAATAGCTTGTGGAAACTGTGCTTCTTATCGGTACTTGACTTACAGCCACATGCAGTCCGACCAATCTGAAAACATTGTGCATCAAAATACTGTTATGTTCGATGGTCTCAATGACCGTGTACATGATATGTAGTGTTAGCAACCTATCAGGCTTGTCACACTTGCTGGTCTGATGGGATTTGATAATTGTGTGTGGCGGTTACTGGTGAAAGCCGTAGTGTGGTCGATAACGATCTGGACCTCCGTAAAGGATGTCACGGGTCGCATTCCGCCACCTTTTCACCTCTCTCAAATAAGAAATAATTATTCGAGTGAGGCGATGTGATTCGGAATTCACTATAATCAGGAGGTCCCCTCGTTCATATAATAGCAAGTTCAAGTATAAGGATTTGACGGTATGTAAGTTTCAAAGTTGAACCCATGTCCAAGAAAAATTGTGCGAACATCAACAGCCCGATCATGGTGATTTGGGATTATTATAATATCGGTATTTATATAAGGCGGCTATTCCACCGACGTCGTTTTTCAATGTGAATGTGCATGACGTGGTGCCAGACATCATTAATAAGTCTCTACCATATTATAACTTAATTAATAATAGATAAGTTAAGTATCTACATTATAGTCTCCTTAAAATATGGCAGAGACTTATTAATGATGTCTGCTACCACGTCATGCACATTCACATTGAAAAACGACGTCGGTGGAATAGCCGCCTAATACCGGGTTTATTTTTTATGCCACAGTAGTAAGGTGTCACGTGACGGTGTTAAAATATGCGCCGGAAATTCAAGCTAATACATTATTGGAATACGACAGAATGGTTGCATATTTAATAATTGAAGGAAATACTAACAAACATTAAAATGTACAGGTAGAATTTAGAAATATAATAAGAATTTTAATTAATGTGTCTACATCTAAGTGATGAGAAAAAATTAGAAACTCACCAAAAATATTAATGTATCAATTTGAATTTCCCGCGCATTTGGCACCCATTTGTTTAAAACAATTGAATAAACCCCGGTATTATAATTATCCCAAATCGCCAAGATTGGGCTGCAGATATTGTGTTGTGTATAAATTAAGGCTCAAATAATCAGATAGTTTTTTCCGTGAGTTTGTTTTTGTTACGATGTTGGGTTTGAGTCCTACATTGTCCAGGTTGTTATTAATTCCCTTTTTTCGGATATAATAAGATTCGTTTTTGGTTAACTATTTATACGCTAGTATAAGGATAGCTTTGCGATGGTCGAGATGCAATAGCGGCAACAGCGGCTGCAATAGATCTCAAAGGTCGACGCAACGAACCTTACCTTAAGGAGGCACCGCAAAAAAAAAAAAAAAAAAAAAAAAAAAAAAAAAAAAAAAAAAAAATGGTCGAGATTCCAACAGATTTACATGTTTTGAGGTCCCAAGAACCAAAAAGTGATTTTTATGAAATGTCTGTCTGTCTGTTAGTCGATTTGAGAGGAAATTGATGGGTTCGATGAAATTTGGCATGCACGTTCACAAAAATCATATCTCGGGACCATTTTTTATTAAATTAGGGCTAACTCAATTTCAGGGGGTTTTATCCTACAAAAACTAAAAAAAATAATAAAAAAACATTTTTTTTTTAAATCCACATATATTGTAGTCGTTATTAATGTGAACAAAACCCAATAGCTCCCTTTTTGCTCCTTGATAGTTTTGCTCTAGGGACAAAATAATAAAAAATAAAATCATGAAAATGACTAAAAAATAATTTGTCTGTGGAACCATTGTATCGATGCGTTCTAAATTCAGGTATGTTTTAAGTGTTCAATTTAGTAACAAACCGAACAGGTTGCTTTCCCAAGCAAAGTTTTGTTTTTGAAGAAAAATTTATTTATATTTATTTTTTGATGTAATTATGGATTCATGTCCCAATATATTGTACACATAGCATACCCTGCTACTATTACTGTGTTTTATTTTATTTGGTTGCCTGTTCTTAACTATGCAATCGTCCGTCGATCAATTGATTACTTTGAAGGGATTTTACTTGCCAAAAAAAGGTAAATTAGCTTTAAAATTTTTTTAGATTTTTTTCCATGGAACTATTACGTTATCTTTGTAATGAGAGTTAACTTTGTGAAATATCACATAGAAACATAAATATGTCGTCACGACTAGTTTTGACAGATTGTCATTCTCAAGTGAGCTGATAAAACTTAAAATAAAAACAAGTAATTGCAAGTTATAAGCATTAATTCACGTTATAAATATTGGCATTCCATATTAAACCAAATGTTTGAACTTGCTATTTTTTGCTTCAATTTTAATCTTTGATAAATAAGGAGTTGGTTAGCGATAAACGCATTACTAATATATAAAATCGTCTCCTTTGTAACTTTGTAATATTTTGAACACATTGTATTGAGAGTTAACTTTGTAAAATATCACATAAAAACATGTGAAACATAAAAATATAGTGTTTTGTGTTTTATATGTTTTTATGTGATATTTTACAAAGTTAACTCTCATTACAATGTGTTCAAAATATTACAAAGTTACAAAGGAGACGATTTTATGTAGGCGGGGATTCCACCGACCGGCTAGGGCTAAATACAAAAACGGTGACGTGGTAGCAGACATTCAAGACTTAGGCGGGGTCTCCACTGACCTCACATTGCAGAATGCAAATGACATTGACGGAAATTAGAATTTTTCTGTTTATAGAAGTCTATTAAAATGTTTGTACTTAACATATCCCATGACGCCATTTTTTAATTTTAGTTTGTTTGTTTGTCATTTTACTCTATAATCATTGATCAATTTTAACTAGGCATAGAGTAAAACAAACATTTCCGTCAATGTCATTTGCGTTCTGCAATGCGAGGTTGGTGGAAACCCCGCCTAAGTCTTGAATGTCTGCTACCACGTCACCGTTTTTGTATTTAGCCCTAGCCGGTCTGTGGAATCCCCGCCTGAATAGAAACACATGTACGGGCTCACTCGTACTGGTTCTTTTGTGCAGTGCGGACCTCTTAAAATAACGGCCAAGCTTTCAAAACTCGGGCACTGCGCCGAAGTGCTCAACTACTCCCAGAGACTTCTCGTCAGTCAGCCAGCACATCTCACCTTAACAGATCAAATAAATATCAGCAATCTCCTTCTTCTATCCTTCGTGCATCAGATTCTCAAAGGCGGTGGTGGCGGCTTGAAGAACAAGTTTTTGTAAGCATTCTATACCTGTATGTAATAACTAGGCCTATGAAATTCTCTTAATTTGCATGTTCCTTATGTGTATACCGATCTTGAGCTGTGCGTCCGCACTATGAGATTTCTGTTTAGTTTTGGTTTTGTTGGTCGACGCACGGGTCTCTGTGCATGGACGAACAGGCAAGGTAGATCTGCAATTGGCTACTTTGTTTGTTTATGTGTGGTGGACCTATGCGCCGAGACAAAGAGAGCTAGGACTATAGACAAGAAACTCCGGTGTATCCGAAGATTTGAGTGTATTCGTCCCATCCCGTGGCTGTAGACCGTTATCAATATGGCTGCTTGTGTAGCCTGGGGATCCCGAAGGAATGTTAAGGAAGGTTAATCGGATACATTCATTAAATTGTTTATACGCGATTATCCTTTTTTAAAAAATAAATAAAATGTCCCTAAGCATAGTGATACGCTAGTATTCCCAGCGAAAACTTCTCAAAGCCTGTTGAGCGTGGCCCTTAATTAGGTTAATACTCGTCTAATACTTTGTTTTTTTATTTCAGGAGTTTCCTAGCAGACAACGACTACTATGACAAAGTCTTAGCCTTAAATATTGCCGCACCAAGTTTTCTCTTCTTCAGCGTCCACAAACTTATAACGTTGCGGGGCCTTGCTGTTGATGGCTTCAATGTGTTAGTGAAAGTGGTCAACAATCTGAACCGCGGTGATGGTAAACTACCAGTTACAGAGGTAAGTGAAAATGGAGATATTTATAATTTTAGTAAATGTAAAATTATATTGTTTTTTGTTGTCTAGTACCTGCTCTCAGCATTTACTGCTTTTAAGCAACCTTGTCAGTCTGACTGGTATAGTCTCAGCGCGTCACACCATGTTCCCCTGCCAACACTGTGCACACTTCCTAGTTTAACTTGGTAAGGCCGTTGGCAACATCAAAAGTAAATTAATTAACCAAATCACCATTTTATTTCATGTTTATTGATTTACTACTCCTATTTTCCCTGACTTTTCCCTCTTAGTCGCAAAATAGCGAGTACCCCATGTAAGGCGGGGGTTCACCAACATCAATAGTGATAGTAAATGTTTTTTAACGTGGTAGCAGACATTTTTAGACAGAGACATTTTTAGACTGTCTAAAAATGTCTGCTACCACGTCAAAAAACATTTACTATCACTATTGACGTTGGTAGAATCCCCGCCTCTATGGCGAAAGTTCGAGGCTCCCAAAATATATGAATTTATTTTTCCAAGACAATATACTGCTGCTAATTGCTGCATGTCGCTGGACCTGTTTTCATTCGTCTGTATTTTTTTCAGATGGAAGATCTTTGGCTTTGCCTTTCGGAACCGTCCATGCAGGAGGCTTTGGCCTTTCGTAAAGATATTTTCCCTGTTTTCGCACAATTTATTTCACGGCACCTTTCTGATATGCCGCTAAATGCCCTGGAACAGCTGTGCTCCCTCTTGGATCCGCTTTCTCCTTGCTTAAGGCCTTTCGTGCGGTTGTTATCTTCACAGGAGGTAAATATGATAATAAACTCACCACGGATCCAAATGATCCTTACTTAATTCGTTGATTTGTTATTCACATGTGAAAATCTACAATCCAGCATGTGTATTATTTTATTTAGGCGCCCATTCCACCGACCGGCTAGGGCTATTTACAAAAACAGTGACGTGGTAGCAGACATTCAAGACTTAGGCGGGGTTTCCACCGACCTCGCATTGCAGAATTGACGGAAATGTTTATTTTCCTCTATGCCATAGTTAAAATTGATCAATGATCATACAGTAAAATCACAAACAAACAAACAAACTAAAATTAAAATATAGCGTCATGGGATATGTTAAGTACAAACATTTTAATAGATTTCTATAAAAAGAAAAATTCTAATTTCCGTCAATGTCATTTGCATTCTGCAATGCGAGGTCGGTGGAAACGCCACCTAAGTCTTGAATTTCTGCTACCACGTCACCGTTTTTGTAAATAGCCCTAGCCGGTCGGTGGAATGGGCGCCTTAGATCACCTGAGAACATGTTGCGATCAGATGCAGATGCATCTGCCCTTGGACTTTACGATCCTTCTGTGAAGTGAATTCTTGATGAAGACCAACATACAAGAGGGCGATTGTGAAAGAACTGTCAGCACGTGACTTTGAGAGAACAGGTCTTCCCAGAACGCCTCATCTCAATCAGGGGTGATTTGCAGTGGCAGGACCGAGCTCCCAATTTGTCACCTTGTGATTTTTTTCTATGCGAACCGTCTAAGGACCCCACAAGATCTAAAGAACAATATCCAGGAAGAAATTGCCAACAAATCGCCTACTATGCTTGAAATAGTCCTGTCAAACACCAGAAATCAGTACACTCAATGTATCGAGAATGGGGGACGTCATCTAAATGATTTGATCTTCAAAACTATGTAAGACAAAACTTTAAAGTCCCGCCTTTCGAAAGAGACCACCAGCACTCCGCTACGACATCAAACAACCGAATGGCGCGCATTACAAAAAAGGAAATTATGCTGCCGCACCCTGTATAAAGAAGGAAAAAAAAAGAAAATACCTACCTGTATATATTTTCAATTGAGTTGAATGTCCAGATGTGCTGTCTGGGTGCTGGGTCACCTACGAATTAGTCGTGTGACTTTAATATGTCCCATAGTGGTTTGGAATCCACTATAATCAGTCGGTGCATCCTGTTAGTCAACTCCCCTTTCCCCGAAGTGAAAGTTAACAAACAGACTCACTCCCCCCGCCAGGCTCACAGGGTTGCTTAAAGCTGAAATGCCGAAAGCAGGCGTTAGAAACAACAACATGTCCAGATGTTTTTTTTTTTTTTTTTGTAACTTGCACTCCTTGGCCTCTAGATGCTTCAATTAAACGCTGTACACACGGCTGCGGCTGTTATTTCTATAGTCTCCACGACCGTGTATACGATATACTGAAGAAGCATTGCTTTCATTTAAAAAATGTAGGTTAAAGACCTGTTCGGTTTCATAGTTGTCTTCTTCTCCTTCCTTTGACGCCGTGCCGCATAGTAGAGCTGGGCCAATCCCTATCATAGTGGTATAGATGGTACTAACCTGTCTAACAAATGCGAATCTTGTTGAAGAATATATAAGAATAATATGTAAGAAGATATAAGTATATACTGTATATAAGAATTTAGCAAACTCTGTACTTGGGTGGACTTGTGGCTTAGTGGTAAAGACGAAGCCCTCGCCAGGCATAATTCGTGGGTACGAAACCCGCTAAGTCCAGATGTTACTGTATCCTCTACTTTCAGTTATAACGAGGAGGTTGCCTCAACTTAAGTTAGTTTAATGTAAATATATAGTACCTAAATTAACTTACGCTGTATGCATGGAACGCACGACTTGGCTTTGCCCATAAGTATCTATCTTAATTGGCCCAATGCTTTTGGACGTTTATCAATTACCAAGGCTTATGTTATGTATTGATAGCTTGCGTTTTGTCTTCCAGGACGAAAACTGCTCTGAATTTCCTTTGAGTCAGCTAGTTCAACTCTTTCTAGTCGTACTTCTCACAAAATTGAATAGAGATAAGATAAAAGGCGGTTATGATAAGAAACTCATGCTCCCTGATGAAGAAGTAGCTGTGGAAGTAATCTGCGATGATACCAAGGACTGTGATGGCTTCGATTCGGGTGACGAACATATTTGGGCGATCCGGAAGGATTATAAAGGTACCGGTTTAATTGGCTCTCAATCCCAGCCAGCAGACGAAACTTTGCATTGACTATATAGCAGCCATATATTTTGATCTCTACTTTAATCACAAAAGTTCTATATTAGAGAGATAGGACATTAGCTCTCACCAACATATATTTGTATTTCTGGTGCTACCTTTCAATAGTCAGAGCTTTGGCCAATAGAGAAGAGTGCCCAAGGTGTGCTGATTGTTTAAGGAAGACGTGGCCGGTGGCATCAGAAATCCAAAGCATATCGAATGTCCCATCTCTTCTATAGGGGGATTCACTCTGTTGATAGAAAAGGGAATAGAAAAATCGAAAAAAAGCTCAGAGTGAAGATACCTCCGTCAACGGTAGAAATAGAGAAAGTTTTTAAGGCGCATTCTGTGAGGTAAAAATTGAAATTGTATACTACAAGGAACTACCAACAGGTGTGGGCGCTACGTTCTTGTCTTTTTGTCTTTTTGTTTTTGTTTTTAGCCGTGTAATTTGTTTTCGATTTTAGCAGGTGTTTTTTTCACTTTAAGTTTAAACTTATTTTTCATTACCTACCTACCTATGCCTAAATTAGGAAATACGTTGAAAGCCATCAATTTCCTCGCGGAAAAATGCAATGCAATGATGTGCGAGAATTTTGAAGAGGAGGAAGAAATACTAAGTTAAGCCATCGACGATATTTCTGTGGTCATGTCATTACGGTAGGCCTATAGCGTACGCTTTTGCATTGGGTCTGTCCCTAAATCTAAGGAGTGGTGGACCAACGTGCTTCCGAGCCACGAGTCCACGACGAAATGTGCGGTTTAACATTTTCATGAGAGTTTTGCATTGGCCAATTGAAGAGGAAAGAAGAGAAATCGTCAATGCAAAAATTCACGAGCTGCCTCATTGTATTGGCTACTTAGACGGTTGTGGAGAGTTCCTACTCACACAAACAAAATTATGCCATCAAAGCGCAAGATGTACAAGATAATACAGCCGGTACCAGAAAAAAGGAAGGCGCTCATGGAAACAGTTTTAAAGCTATGATGCAGCCTCTGTCAATTATAAGTATTTTATAGCTAGACCGTTCGTTCTCTTTCAATGATTGACTTACGCCAGCAGCAATAACAATTCGTATAAATACGTATAAAATACGTATAAATTCGTATAAATAACTAATGTAATCAAATTAAATAATTAATGTATTAAGGCCTATATACAAAGGAAATATGGTTCAATGTTTTATTGATTTGACAGTAGAATAATAAATTAACACTTAAATTGTATCGAACGACACATTTTGAATTCAATATAATAACGAAGGCTTTCACGGTTGGAGTCTAATAAGGGGACAGAAGAATCCGGGCTAATAGGCCTTGGTCGATTTCAAAGTAGGCTTCCAAACGTTTCGTCAACAACTGCTTACGACATCTTCAGTGGTGTTACGTACACCTATACTTCTAAGGTTGTATCGCGGAGGTATCGTAGCAACTGACTGACTGAGTGACTGACTGGTGCTGTCGTGCAGGAATGGTTCAGTGCGCAGGCGCTCTCGTTTCTGATTGGGCCGTTGGCGTCATTCTTTTTGTTGTTGTCTGGGCGGTTGGTTTCTGAAACAGAAAGAAAAACCGGAGATGTGTAGACCTAACTGCATTCAATAATGTAGAATCCATGCACCACGCCAATATTATTATTCGTAGCAAAATTACTGAACGCCGTATTCCAATGTACAGTAACTCCAAATTTCCTGCAGAATAGCCCTAAGGAATAATTTACCTAAATACCCGAACAAATGCAAAAAAACACAGGCCATAAGGCATAAGTACAGTACCTACGTACTTCAAAGGAACGAAGTAGTTGTGTCTGCGGCTTTTTCAAGCGTAAAACTTACGTGTTAATAACAATCAATTGTAATCCTAATTCCTAGCATGTTTTGACGATTTTCAGATGGGTATCAACAGCAAATAACGTAAGCAGCATATTTAATTTTGATATAAACACAAGCAACTTACCTCCAAATTAAGTTTCTTGTACTTTGGCTATTAATATCTCGAGGAACTTATTAACAGCTTCCGCAGTCCACCTCTTGCTACATATTTCCTTCTGTTTTTTGTCGTTTATTTGTCTTGTACAACTCATTTTTAAAATTAAATAATTAAATATGAGCAATAAAAACAACAAATATGGTCGACCATTTGCTTTGTTTTTGATTCCCCAAGTAGTAGAAAGCCGTAGAAAGACACGATTAACACATGTCCTTATGGCATTATTTCTACCGTAGAAAAACTGTAGTTCTATTTCTACTTTCTATCAACAGAGTGAATCCCCCTTATATAGAATGTCAATAGCAATGTCTGAATTTTTTACGGAGACTGTAACCGCAAGCGCGCCCTTTACCGGCTCAGATTTTCGTGTGGGATCTGGCAACAAGTTCCAACAAGCGTCAGCTGGCTATCGACCGTTGAAGAGGTCACATCAGTTGTTCCATGTGAGTCGGTACAGTAACTCGGTGCAAGAAGAAAAAAAGCGTTCGCTTGACAACGGATGGCGATCTAGTTTTGTGTGGAACTGGAGAAGAGTATTGCGGAAACCATTATCATGTTGAAGAAGGCTATCGACGAAGATTGCCTTTCGGGTAGGCAAGTTTTCCGGTGGCACAAGGCCTTAAAGAAGACGCCAACGGATGGCCATCAATCTCCACTACCAACGAAAATATGCAACATGTGCGTGACTTGTTGAACACTGATCGTCGTGTATGTGTCCGTTTGATTTCCGATAAATTATACATTACTAAAACCTTCAACAGATAACAGTAATGGAGGTTGATGGCCGTCCAGCGCGGGGCTCGTCGTTGGCGTCTTCCCGACCTTCCGCGAAGGCCTTGTGCCACCTGAAAATTTGCCTACCCGAAAGGCAATCTTAGTCGAAAACCTTCTTCAACATTATAATGGTTTCCGCAGCACTATTCTCCAGTTTTACACAAAACTTGATCGCTATCCGTTACTCAAGCAAACGCTTTTGTCTTCTTGCACCGGGTTACTGTACCGACTCACATGGAACAACTGATGTGACCAATACAACGATCGGTAGCCAGCTGACGCTTGTTGGAACTTGGAAAAATTCACTGACATTACTTTCCGGACAAACCCTGTATATAATAAGTAAGATCTATTTGAGTATATATATGTGTTTATATATATAAAAGGAGCTACTTATGACAGACTGTCACGTATTATCCTATAATATATATACAATATAACTGTACAGGTAACGACCGAGCAATTCAAACCCGGTCAAAGATCCTGAGCTGCGGTTTCGGTCACACAGCCCTCATCAGAGACGGGACCGTTGTTACCTGGGGACTGTCAGCTAAAGGTAACCTAGGCAACGGACCTGGGTTGGCCCGTCATGCCTTGCCTGAACCTTTGCGTTGGTTTGAGAGTTTCAAACTACAAGTCCTTCAGGTGTCCTGTGGGCGAAGTCATACGGTGGCGCTCACCAATAACGGGGTAAGTTTTTATTGATACGTTATGCGGTGAATTGCAAGAGTGGACTGAAAGGCCCAAAATTTGCCCATATAGAAAATAAAAACAATATTCTTTCATTTTTTTTTTTTTATATTTTATATTTTGTCCATTGGCCAATTGTCCATTTTAATATGGGGTAAACATAACTATTTTTAATAATTACTGAATTATATCGATTTAAAGTGTCATAGACATGCGGTCATTGGCCTTGACATTTGGCTTATTTCTTATAATATTCTATGAGAATTATAAAGTTAACTCACCATTGGGTTCGCCCAGGTTAGGGTCAGATGGTTGTAAAATACACTTTACATGAGAAAAGATATTTTCCACATTAAAATTTAGAACCTTGCAGTTGGAAGCTCTCGTTCACTCTGAACTTGTGAACTTTTGTACCTGTCCACGTTAACTTTTCTTCTGCTACGGTTAAGAAAGGAAATGGCGCGCAAAAGTTTGAGAGTTGGCGCAAATAGTAAATTTCTATATTTCTTTTGTTTTCCAATTAATAGAATGTTCCTGTAATTTATTTTGACTATAGGTATTTATATTCCATTAAGAGGGTTATGGATCTGCCTTTCCTCTAGGTATTTTATTAAAATTTGTATTTCTCGGATTGCTGCTTACTACTTAGCGCAAAATTTGCCATAATCTTTCGAGTGTCGATTCTTTGTTAGTGTTTATAAACAACAATGGCTAAAGAGGGCCTCATCATGAATCGGATTTTTGTAAGTTTTTATTAATTTTCTTGAATTGTACAAGGCCCTGCATTTCGACCCCACGGTCGGAATGATTTGACACGGTAGCGGAAATATCCCGCTACACTATCGAAGCCGATTTGATTTTTAGGGCTAGCCTAACCTATTTAATTTTCTTGGTTTCCAGGTGTACACATGGGGCTCATCTCTATACGGCCAGCTAGGTCTAGGGGACGTGATGGAGTCCTCATATCCCAGGCTCGTGGTGCCTCTGGTGCAGGAAAAAGTGGTGGTGATCGCATGTGGACAGTACCATACGTTGGTACTTACTAGCTGCGGCTCTGTTTACGGCTGTGGGTGGAACGTGCATGGGCAGTTAGGGCTGCGTACCACCGAAAATCAGCGGGTTCCTACCTTGATTACAACTCTTAAAGAACATGTAAGAACTATGAAATCATGGTATGCTAACTATGTTAACTTGAATGGAATATTGATTTCAATGCATAGCTTATAAGATAATCCAAGATATCATACAGCCAACAAATGAATAAAACGTAATACATAAACATTTGTAGCAGTGGTGTAATGCCACAAAGAAGCAGTTCTTCTTTGTTTAACTCATATAGCGAAGATTGGCGATCATCATGGCAATTTGTACCTTAGAGACTCCTGCCCTGCCAAACGACTGCCGCCGGTTTTTCAAACAGGATGTTCTTCTTCTGCCAGGAGCCGGGAGTGCTTCTATCTTCCCTTGGATTATAGCATGCAGATGATGATATTGTTGGTTCCTCATCACATTTATGTTAGTTTCTTAACTGTCAGCAACAACTAGGCTCCTGTATCCATGCGTCTCAGGTTAGGGACACGACCTCTCCAAAATTTGCGCAGCATTCGTCAGGATATCCGCATTTTAAATGCACTGGTTCTGTTCCCTTCATAGCTTGTGTCAATGTCCATCCCTCCATACCATATAGCTAAGGACTGGGATATAATGGTATTCTAATGCCTAAAAAGTTACTAATATACTTATTATAGATACTAAACTATATAGATATTTTTCGATCCCCTCACATGGCTGAAGTTTAGACACTAGAACACTATTTTATATAATGTAACGAGCGGAGGAAGTAAGCTCGGGGGGCCCGCTTTTCACTTATACGCTGCGTGATGTGCATGAACAAAACACTAATATTTCATTTTCAACGAATGCCTCTTCTATCGAAGATTGTCGAAGGCCATCATCATGGCAATCGTTGACACGCAGATACTGTACTTTGGACTCTTCAAACGGAAGTCAATTGTGCTAGGGAATTGTAATGCAGTGGTTTCCCATTGCCATTCTGCATCCTTATACCATTGACTCTTCATTGAGTTCCTCCGCCTTCGGGACCCACCCCTAGGACGTCACATCGTCATCCTCGGGCTACTGAGGCTTTTTCTAGACAAGCCGGCACCACCAGACTTGCCACCACGCTCTCCGATTATGCCGCTGTTTGGTCGGGGACTGCTTATTCGTTATATTCGCGGCTAGCCACCATATCTGGTGGCCTTTTCGCTATCCGCCAACGGTGACCCTGCTAGTAGCATGCAGCACAGCCCTAGCTCTCTAATAATTGACAGTGGCTAAATCTTGGTTGTGGGGTAAATATTGAACTTGTGCAATGGGGTATGTTGCAGGTGATTGTAGACATAGCTGCAGGCCACGGACATTCGTTGGTTCTTGCGGACACTGGCCATATGTACAGCTTCGGGTCGGGCGTGTTTGGTCAGCTGGGTGTTGGCACTACCTCCAAAAGCTCTAGCCCTGTTCTGGTCAAAGGAATTACAGGCAAAGTTGTCCTCATCACTACATCATACTTTCACAACGTAAGTAAACTGTTTGACTCATGAAACTAATGACAACTTTCCTATATGAATCCACAATGGCGGGCCTCTCTCTGACTGAACAACAAAAAATTGAAAACAAATTAGTGTTTTAATAAAACTTGTTATTATAACTAGAGTTAGGCTGAGGTGGCAAGGGGGTAGCGTGCTTGTACTTATGACCTACCATGTTCCTCTGCCAACGCCTTACACACTACCAAATTTACTGCAGTTTGGAACAGGTTCTGTTCTTGTGGATTCATTTTGGTGTGACCGTTAGCAATGTAATCGAATACATAGTCCAGTTCACTATCAATAAACAGATCACAAGCCCCTAATAAAACCCGCAATCAATTCCATTGCTGACTTTACAGCCCCGTCCAATTCCATTGCAATTGTCTTTACTTGGGGAAGATGTAGTAGTAGTAGTATTTTGTAGTCGGGACTCAGGCCCCCAGTCCCACTAGTCGAGCCCCACTGCTTCTGCGAATCTCGCCATGGCCACGGGTTGGACTACTGCAGTCTGATCGAGGCGTTTATAATACCGGGGTTAAATAAATACCCTAGGATTATAACTGTAAACAAACAAATTTTGAATAGCATTTTCCATTATAAAATTATCTTGTTTACCAGTGGATTAAATAAATACCGGTATTATAAACGCCCCGGTAAGGCTGCTGCAACCCAGCCGTCAGTAGCAATAGTGCACCCCAGATGTTCGAGTCTCGGGCGCCAGATTACATGGCACTCGGCGAGAATGTGCCGTCCACTTTCGGTCTCCATCGCACAATGTCGGTACATATTATTGTCCACTCTCACACCAATCCGAGCAAGGTGATGCCTGAAATTCCCGTGAGCAGGGATATGGGAAAGATGTAACCAAAGGGACACAATGTGAAATCTCAGGTTACAAAAATGAGGCGAGCCGGGTTACAATATGCCTGTGGTCAGGGACTCAGGACTATAAAATATCAGTTTCCGTTCAGAATAGAAAAAGTCAGCTTTCCTTTTAAAATTCGCTGCGAATTAGCTCATTGTACCAGCTTTTCCTCTAATTTCTTCGTTTCATTGTTTAGTTAGCACTGACCGCTGGAAACACTCTCTATACATGGGGTCTTAGCCCGCAAACGGTTCGCCTGCAAGCCATAGCGCATAAACGAGCAAGGTGTATCCAAAATTTACCTGTCGACTGTGATAGCGACACTGGCGACGAAACCCCGTCTACAGAACCGCATTTGTTGCCTACTTTAGTGGATACTCGCAACGTTTCCGGCAAGATTATGCAGGTATGCTCAGAATTATCATGTAGTGAATATTTATACTGAGAAATTGGTTTATCTTGTTTTTCATAAAGCCCTGATGTTCCATGTTTCATCCCAACAATGGAAAAGACGTCGGTAAATTGCGACTATGAGAATCGCCGTTATGTATCGGGCCTAATGAATATTTTTGCTTGCTGGCTGCAGATCGCTTGTGGGTGCCATCATTCCGCTCTAGTCACTGAGAATGGCTCCCTGTATATGTGGGGACGGTCCACCGATGGTCAACTAGGCAATGGGTCCAAGACTGAAGTCGTCCTGCCGTCCATTCTCAATGACGGCTCTCTGAAAGTGGCCGCCATCTCGCTGGGCTGTGAATTCACGGTGGCGGTGGAGAAACTTACGGGGAAAGTCTTCGCCTGGGGCAGCAACGGATTAGGCCAGGTTTGTTGGTTAATTTTGGATATCAGAGTCAAGACATGTAGAGTAGAAGTAGTACGGACTCTGGCTTTCACCCGAAAGATTGTTGGTTCGAGTCCTACATTTTCTGGCCATGCTTCGGAGGGCATGTAAAGCAGGCGGTCCCGGGCCTTCCTAGTTGAGTGTAAGAGAGGGCTTTATATCCCTAACTCCGCTAGGTTGGTTTAGTTGTAGAACAAAAAAAAGTCTTTATTTATTTATTTTATCACGACGCATAAAGTTTATCCCCGTCAACAGGCTTGCTTAGATTAGATTAAGGAATCACATTGTCCTTTGCGAACCCCGAATTTATTCTATCGTATACTTACTTTAACGGCAACTTATCCCTCCTCGGCGGCACGCATCTCCACTTTCTAGGAGTTGCGGTCTTCCCTGTCTTCTGGTGACAGACCAAGGGTCCTCACTTTTGTTTCTAAGACTTGTCTTAGTCCTTGCTCTGAATCTCTGATGTTTCTGTTGCACTCCTTTTTTTAAATTCTATTGCTTGGATCACATATGAATTAAAACTTTGTTTTTAAATGTTTAGATTGGCGTCCCCATCAAAGACTTGCCTGGGAAAGGAGCAGATGGGAAATTGTTAGTGGTTAAGAGTCACAAGCGAGTGGTGAAACTGCCCAGTACGCTGGCTAACTCTGTTCTCATGCCCGAAGAGGTGCCCGGCATCCCTTCTGCCACGTTCACCTACCAGTCACTCAGCCCAACCACTTCCGGACCCGTCTCCCTTCCTCCAAAAGCATACAACGCAGCAGCGTGGCACCAGACACTACAGCATTTCTTCTCCATTGTTCATCCGGATATGTTACTTTGTAAGGTAAGGTGGCCTGAGGTGTGAGTAGCCCGTCTTATGTCGACTTAGGGCGGTTTCCATTATTGCTTGAAAAGCCTCGGTAAGGAGTACTGCTCGGAACCGCCATGTGTTGGTAGATGGCGGTGCCGTGCAGTACTCATTACGGTACTGCTACAAATGTCGCCTAGAGTAGGGACACTAGAGTTGTGCTAATACACCAAAGGATTTGCAGCTTGGGGCGTATTTTTAATAAAACCAACGGCAATACCAAGTTGAATCCAAAAAATTGGTTATGTGCACAGCGTTGGCAGGGGAACAAGGTGGGACATGTTAACGCGCTGAGACTGCCAGTCAGTCTAAGTACGTGCCGAGTCGAGAACGTTTAAGATCTAGACCCTTCTTAAGTAACCCTGTGAGTAAGTCTGTTTATTAACTTGAGGCACCCTAGGGGCAGACTCCTTCACCTCAGGGAGAAAGGGAGTTGGCTGACAGGATTGACCTCCTGATTATAGTGGATTCCGAACCAATTGGGAAACAGAGTAAAGTCACAACGATTAACCAGGACTCGCCACGTACGTTCTCAGTACTCATTCTCATCATGTCACACCATGTTCCTCTGCTGTGCACACTACCATGTTTGCTGCAGTTTTGAACTGGCTCTGTTCTTGTGGATTCAACTTGGTGTGGCTGTTGTGGCTCTACTATCAACATTTCCTCTGAATTCGAATCTGTACTTCTATAACGTTTTGCACCTAGGGATTGTCCCTGAGTATGCAGTCTTTTTGTTGCAGTGCCTGGAGATGGGAAACCACCAGGCAGCTTCGAAGCTTCTATTCCTGCAAGGCCAGATCAGGCAGTCCCTCGTCCACCAACTCAAGGCTCTTCAACAGACTCAGAAAAACAAAGACAAGGAAAAGACAGCAAGTATGATTTCGGAGGAAAGGGCGAAGAAAGTTAAGACTCCTGATTCAGAGATTCAGTTGTTTGCAGTGCAAGGAGGCGTCGAAGAGATGTGTGACACTGATGGCAAAGGTCTAGTCAACGGTAACGTATTTTTGTTTTTATTCAGATTAGAGCCTATTATTCTTCCGGACAGATGTATGGAAATGAATCTCGACAGGGAATATAGATCGAGAGAAATTTTTATCATGTCAGATAGCCAAGCAGCCCTTAAAGCAATAACATCATTCAAAATCACCTCACAACTAGTGTGGGAATGTAGATTGAAACTGGACATACTGTCCGGTGCGAATAAGGTTATCTTGATATGGGTGCCTGGGCACACAGGCATTGAAGGCAATGAGGTTGCTGACCAGCTTGCAAAAAGGGGAGCTATCTCCCCTTTTACGGGACCCGAACCTTTTTGCGGTGTCGGGGAAACCCTCGCCCGCAGATTTGTTAAAGGCAAGGAGAACCTGAAAGTGGCTGAATACTGGACCTCATTGTCGGGCCTTCGGCAAGCCAAAATGCTCCTGGGAAGCCACCAGCGCAAAAGAGCCCAAGTATGCATTAATATGAACAGGAGACATCTGCGTGTGATCACATGGTTCCTCTCTGGGCATTGCAACTTGAATGGACATCTGACCAACATAGGTGTCAGAGAGTCTAGAGCATGCAGATTCTGTAATGAAGGAGCGGAGGACCCCGAGCATATCCTCCTTCACTGCGATGCAATCGCACGTAGAAGAGCAGCATGCTTGGGAAACTTGCAATTACATGTAAAAGACCTACCACTTCTAAATCCCCGCAAGGTCCTGGCTCTCCTGAGGGAAATAGGCCTCGAGGAAGTGATGTAGATTCTTTGTTGTAGGGGGCACAATAGGCCCAATAGGCTTAAGTGCACACAGGTAACACCTGTACCCCAATTAATAAAAAAAAAAAATATATATTCTTCCTGTTCTCTGCTCTACCGTTACCAATACTACCGTCATATAATCTATCCGTCTTACTGACTACTATTAATCTACACAATTCGGTACACTGCTGAACAGGCTCCCATGTTAGGGAAAAATATAGGCTATAACCTCTTCGATATGAGCTCAGTATGCCCCTGCAAGGTAGACCCAAGGGCACTTCTTATTTTCGGGAGGGAAACTACTTGTACGTGCTCCTAGCAAGGGACTACTAGTCATAGGCACATTTCAGGGACGAGGCAGGCGTCCCCTTTTCCCTTTCTTTTTTCTCTGGAATATATTGACATAAACCTTGCCTTCTCCTTCTACAATATTTCCGAATTAGCACTTACCCCAAATTAAAGACACAAAAGTAATTGGCTCTACCCTTCAGGGAGTAAAGCAGATTCTTATGATGTAATTAGATTCTCTGTGTAACGATATAAACGTTTTCCATTCAATTTCACCAGTGGGTGCTGATCTTTTATTAATTTTAGAAACAGAAAAACAAGAGAAGCTGACCGTTCAAGAATCTCCTGATGTTGTTATGCTGGAGTACACAAACACGGCTTGTGAAATCCTACTGAGGTACCTGTTACACGCGACAGACTGCGCCAGTGACATCCTGGAGACGGGGATTCAGTTCTGGAGTGCCCAAAAGTTGCCATTTTCTGTCCTTGAGGGTTTCTTCCGAGAGCATATGGACCGAGTCTTTTATCCACTGGGCTCCCTTATGTATCTGTAAGTTTGCTTATTTAATAAGTAAACAATGATTTTGATGGACCCACCTAGAGAAGTTAGGAATTGATCAGATAAAAATAGTTTCAACCTTGACGGACATTGGAGATACGTTTAAAGGAGGGCCACATAGGTGGAATGGAGGTGCTGAAGATAGCTAGAAGAAGACTGCAATGGTTCGGGGACGTAACAGTAGATGCGCGAAGGAATGGCTGCAGGAATAAATAGAGCTTACACTCAAATAGGAAGGCCCGGGACCGCCTGCATTACATGCCCTCCGAAGCATGGCCAGAAAATTAAGCAAATGTTGGACTCGAACCAACAACCTTTCGGGTGATAGTCAGAGTCCATACCACTACTCTACATGTCCTGACATTGGTTATGTTATTAGTGATGATTGCTAGACGACTGCTAGGTCCGATCGAATGTGTCCTCTGACAAAGGTCATCTCAGAAGCTTGTATTTTACTATCTTGTCATATTGCACATCGTAATTGGTATGGTCAGTTTAAAAATGAAAAAATACAAATAATCATTAACCCAATTTGTTTCAGGAACAAAAGAGATCTAGCTAGATATTTCTCCACTGAATTCCAGTTGGATGTCACAGCTAGACTTGTTGGCTATGCCGAGACTAACGGTGCTTGCGGCGATTATCTTTCGGTGCTTTCCCGATTACTAAGTTTGGATGCAAAGACCAGTGTTGAAGACATCACTGCAAAGTTGCAAAATCCACCGCAAAAAGTAAGTCTGCCCATTTGTACGTGTTTTTTTAAAGCTTTAAGTTCGTTCTGTATGTTATGTTAGTCCCAGATAAGGCAATGAACTCGGGTTTGAGTTGAAACCCGAACTCACCAATTTTCCTCGAATTCCTTTTTCGGATTGATTACCAGTAGAGAGCTATATATATACTAATTAGTTTGCTGCATTATTATTTTGAGAAATGTTGAGGAGTAATTTAATTATAATGTACATTATAATTATTTATTAATTATTATAAATAATTTAATGTATTAATGTGACAGCTCTAAGAAAGATATTTCCCGTAAAAATCGTGAAAAAAAAAAACGCGTAGTGGCGGTTGCTCTTTAGACAGAAGATAAATTAAAAATTGGATTTTACCGCTCTGTTTACAGGGAATACAATTGGTGTGGCCCGCAGCTAATGGCAGTGACAGTGTCTACATTTTTTCCTGCGGACATACAACTTCTCGCATAACTTTGCCCCCAGGACACAGGAAGCTTGAGGAAGCTTACGCAAAGTTGGACACAGACGGAGCGGTAGCAATGGCTTGTCCAGAATGCGTTTGCAGTGTACTTTCTGCAGAGGTAGCTTAAAACGTATTTTCTCAATGCTATTTTGTATTGGGAATTATAGCATAATGATATTTTCTAAGGAAATGACGACCGAGTATTTTTAGCGAAGTTAATTTCTTCCTCGTTTTGTTATGAAGATAGAAATAAATAAGCACTTTATGTTGTAATGTATAACTAAGCCAACCCCTCTCTGTTAAGCCCTCATACACTCAACTAGGATGGCCCGGAACCGTTTGCTTTGGCCAGACATATGGGACTCGAACAGCAACATTTCGGGTGAAAGTCAGTTATGAAAATATTACATCAATATTATATAAGAAAGGTTTAAAAATTGCCATGATAATGATATGAAAAAAATCATAAAAAATACAAGCTTTCTCAAAACGCAGAGTATTCCCAGACTGAATTACTTTATTTATTATTGCATAAAATCGGTATAAATTATCGTGGTTTTTGGAATAGTAGACCTAATATCTTATGTTAGGCGAGAAAGCGTAAATTCACTGCGAAAGCTTGTATTTTTTGGGGTTATTCCATTGTTCTTTTTAAAATCTTTGGGGTTGCTGCAGTGCGAGGAATTATGTAATTCAAATATTTAAGTCAAAAATTCACGGTTGTCATTTGTTTAAAAAATATTTTGAAACCTCTGTCTCAATGTAATGGCTGGCTTTTTGTCGATGGGGTGAATTTTTTTCACATAGGCGGCTATTCCACTGGCGATTTTACGTCATATTTGATTTTGTCATTGACGTTTGTTTTGTTTTAAGGAGACTATTATGTAGATATTTAACTTATCTATTATAAATTAAGTTATAATATGGTTGCAGACGTCAAATGTGATTAAAAAGTTAAGTATCTACATAAAAGTCTCCTTAAAACAAAACAAACGTCAACGACAAAATCAAATATGAAGTAAAATCGCCGGTGGAAAAGCCGCCTTATCGGCCGCCAGATTCGTTGTTCATCTCAAACTTTTGGGCAATGAGTTTCACTTCCCAATTGTAATAGCTAAACAGTTATTGCCTCAGGTTTTATTCAAATGTCGTAAACACACACACTACACCTTTTTTCACTAAAATAAACATGGAACTTGAAACCGCGATTAGAATACTTATTACTTAAAGAGAGTCAAAATTAACATTACACAGTACCGTACTATGTTCAAACGATTTAGGCTGACGCGTATCTCAAGCACATTACCGTCAATTTCCCGCCAAATTTTCCCCATAGTTACAAAGGCCATTATACTATCTACAGAAATTACCTAACACGATTTTGACTTTGTAACAGCATGCATTGCAGTACACACTGACCACCACCTTTTTTCACTGTAGGTATTTTACATTACGCACCTACATAATATAGCAGTTATTGTGTGTAGCGAAACGAAGGGATAATCAAGTAGTTTTTTTATATTTAATTACTGTACTGACATACTCTACAAAGCAGGTGTGCAGAATATAGTAGACCAACTCGCGCTGAAACGGACTTACTTTCAGTTTGACTTACCATCGGAAAGAGGAATCTGATGGAGCCCATCCATTGGAATATAAAAAACCCATTGCGGCTTCCTATGTAATTCCACTTTCGGTAGCTTTACCGATAATGGTGGGAACTATATGGGTCCCACAGCATGCTAAGAAATATTTTCGTGAGGAATAGATTAAAACATGAAACATGCCGCTCGCTTTACTGCATAAAAATAAACGCGGTAAGTTATTCTGAATTCACTTATGGAGTAAGGCGGCACCCGCATGTTCCAGTGCATTGCGGTGCGGCAGTATTCCTCACGAAAACTTTTCGTGGTGAGTGTTGACTATGAAAACATGCTTTATCGCAATATAGTTGAACCGCAGCCGTTTTTGTGACTTTTGGATTATTTATGTAGCCTTTTATTTATTTATTTATTGGACTAACGCAATGTATGAGATACAATGATAACCATTTAGATTTTGATAATTATCAAAATGCAGCATTTTGAAAGGCTTACATGAAATTATTTTTTATGGGCAAAGCAATACATAATTGTTTGGTCATTCAAATATTATCATGCCATGAAAATTGTAGTAATATATTTTAAGATTGCCGCAGTAATGAAGTTTAACACGTCAAAACGTATAAACAAGTATGCTAAGTCAACTTTATGCTATGTCAGCTTGCCATAAAAAGATACTAGTAGCATGATATCTAGCCTTACTAGGCTATGTTCTTTTGCACTATGGCTTAAATATTAAAGCCCTGAAAGGTTGTTAGCTATTTAATATGCACTTAATTCTTAATTATATATTAGTGAAATCGTCACTATTATAATAAATATGCATTTGTTCCTCAATTGTCAAGTAAACCCGTTGGAAAACGAGGAAGAGTGAGAAAACTAGGAATCTGACGTTTTGTAAACTGCTATCGAGCCAGGTCCAGCATTCATTATCAACACCTTCCAAATGATCGTGGGATTTTGAACATATTGAGGATCTTCATTGTAATGAGTTTAGAAACGTCGCAAAAGGTGATATAGACTTATTTTCATCGGGTTTTCCATGATAATTCGGCTAGGGTAATAGCCTATGCACTGATATTCATTGTCGCAATCAAATAGAATGCGTATTCTTATTTTATATCAGAGGTTACCTGTTAGTAAGCGCTTTTGCTTGTAGTTGAAGTACAGTATTTGTTGACTTCATGTTATTTTAGAGTTACTATATTGACGTTTACCGAAAAGGCGGATTCTACCACTCACTCCAATCATACTGTACTTGCACATACAGCCAAACTTAGAATGCACCATTGACACGTTTATAAGCATTGCAGCGTATTCGGTTTGTTGCATTTCTGTTTGGCCTATGTGTACAAAGAAACAACTAATTCTTCATTAATACAGAATTTTAATAATAGCAGGGATCGCGCGTGTTACTAAACCCACTATTTTCCTCTATTTTTGAACGGAGTAACTAAATGTCACTCTTTTAATTAAAAAGTGACTGTTACTTTTGGCAACTTATTTTGTTATTGACATAATTAATAATGAGCGAGATTATTGTTAGAACATTTTTAGCGAATTAGAACAGTTTGAAATCATTCAAGGACTATGGAAGGCTGGCAGTAGACTGCCGACACGTCCTTCATAGAAGTGCGAATAAGGGTTTGATTCTGCCCAAATCTTAAGTGAAGATAAAGCAAAAATCCGGCTTGTACGCATTTTCAAACAAGAAAGCCTTCATGGTCTTGCTTACACTGCTAATAATGTTAAAAACTGTGTCAACAGATATACTGGGCTTTTTGTTTGTACAAGTAAACAGTCCCTATTTCTTTGAAAAATGATACGTCAATTCTATTGAACTGTTTCAAGAATGCCACTTTTTTAGTTCCTGTGCTGCTGTGATCCCTGTATTAGCTTCTTTGGCTAGTTGAAGATGGTAGTTTCGCTCATTGGTTTATGTCAAATAGATTTTATTAGGCTTTTATGTCTTGACTAAAATTTCGTTTGTATTCTGTTGCGGTCTTGATATGCCTAACTATTTTAACTATGATTATTAATTGACTGACTAATAAGGTATGCAGGTCATGGACACTTGTATCTTTTAATTGTCTTTCGATTTAACATACAAGTAATAACTCTTATCTACCTGAAATTTTTAGTCATGAAAATTTTATTTGTTTTTTATACTTCTATTTCATATTGTTAAACAAATTTATCATATCGCAGATTATAATCTATATTAATTATTAGCATAGTTGGAATTTTTATTTAGTTAACTAGACACATATTGTATGCCAGAAATATCCAATAAATGTAAGAGGAGATAACCTAACGAGAGGTGTTGCAACGCATAGTGTAGTTTAATAATGCAATGTGTTCCCATTTACAAGGGAAAGAGAAACAGCGACCCCCGAAGCGGGGTCGGTGCTTTTGTGAAATATCCCTATACCGAATAGGATTTTGAAGTTGGGCGTAGGCCCATTGAACCTCACTCTGCTTTGGCGCCCATTCCACATACGTCAATCGTCAATGAAAAATTGAAAAATGACGTAAATTGACGTGGTAGCAGAATTTTTAGTATGTCTTTAATGTCTGCTAAAACGACATTTTTCAATTTTTCATTGACGATTGACGTATGTGGAATGGGCGCCTAACCCATTATTTTTTCCGACACTGTTGGGTGTTGTCCAGCATGCATTTTGGCAGTGAGAAAACCCATACCTACACCGGACAAAATATTGCAACAGCCGTGAACCAAGTTCGTAAACATGCATAAAGTTGAGTAGACTCCTTTTATTTCTATTCCACATACCATGGGACAACATCCGTAGGGTGGGAACACCTCAAAAAGGAAATCATACAGGGTTTGTCCGGAAAGTAATGTCAGTAAATTTTTTTTACGGAGACTACGCGCAAGCTCGCGCTTTACCGGCTCACATTGTGGTGGGGGGATCTGGCAATACGTTCCAACAAGCGTCAGCTGGCTATCGATCGTTGTAGTGGTCACATCAGTTGTTCCATGTGAGTCGGTACAGAAACCCTGTGCAAGAAGAAAAGCATTCGCTTGAGCAACGGATGGCGATCAAGTTTTGTATAAAACTGGAGAAGAGTGCTGCGGAAACCATTATAATGTTGAAGAAGGCTTTCGGCGACGATTACCTTTCGGGTAGGCAAATATTTCCGGTGGCACAAGGCCTTCGCAGAAGGTTGGGAAGACGCCAACGACGAGCCCCGCGCTGGACGGCCATCAACCTCCACTACCAACGACAATGTGCAACATGTGCGTGACTTGTAGAACACTGATCGTCGGGTAAGTGTCCGTTTGATTTCCGATAAATTAAGCATTACTAAAACCTTCAACAGTAGTGGAGGTTGTTGGCCGTCCAGCAGGGACTCGTCGTAGGCATCTTTCCTACCTTCTGCGAAGTCCTTGTGCCACCGGAAAATTAAGGCAATCGTCGTCGAAAGCCTTCTTCAACATTATAATGGTTTCCGCAGCACTCTTTTCAAGTTTTACACAAAAATTGATCAAGCGAACGCTGTTTTTCTTTTTGCACCGGGTTACTGTACCGACTCACATGAAACAACTGATGTGACCACTAAAACGATCGGTAGCCAGCTGACGCTTGATGGAATTTGTTGCCAGATCCCCCCACCACAATCTGAGCCGGCTTGTGCGTACAGTCTCCGTAAAATTCACTGACATTACTTTCCGGAAAAACCCTGTAAAAGAGAACTAAATAAAATAGCCAACGTTATTTCAAACCGTCTTAAGGACGAGGTTTCAAAATATTTTGTTAACAAGGAATGACCGTGTATTTCGAATGAAATTAATTAATTTCTCATTCCGCAGGCACACTGATATGAGAATACTCAGTGGAAGAATGTTTATCTGCTGTCCGTAACTGTGCAGCAAGTAGATACGAGAGTTTATGGTCGTTTATTGGAGTCAGGCTCACGGAAACTACTCTGTATAGCTTGGTGGATGTTGAGCCCAGGACTATTCAGCAACCCCCTCTCGGATGACTTTTTTTCGGTCACTTCAATCGATGATTATATCTTGTGATTCAGCTTTGCCTTATAAAGGACTATACTATTTGTATATACTACATCTGAGAAGCAAACTTTCAAAGCGTCACAAATCCATGAAAATTAAAAATTGATTTTATCATCGATTTTCCATCTTGAAGAGGAGTTGAATCAGGATTACTAATCACAAAAAAAAAAAAAACATTTTAACCCAGTCTTCTGAAGGGTTAAAAACTTATATTCCCGTTATAATAAAGCCGAAATAATTATGTTTTTCGTGTTTCCTGAGCATTTTACGAAAATGGATTAGTGCCGTTTTGAAAGTTTGCTCCTCATCTATGCAGTGAAAAACTACGACCGAGTTACCAAAAATTATATTTTTACGATTGCTCGATTGTCTTCTCAGCAAGGGCAAGAGCCCCTTCCCTGCTATCAGCACCTCCAATAAACCCACTGCTATGGACAAATATAGCACCCTTAATACCACTGGCAGCAACCAATTCTTCATTTCTTAAGCCACACCAAGCGGCCAGCAGAGGCTGTCTCAGCACGAAACTCCCGGGAACAACAGGCACTGCAGCAGCACGCCATGAACCATCCTGAAAAATTACGTACTTTATCGAACCCTCGATGCCTTGCTCTTTTTCTATGTTGAACAGATGCTCTCTCCATGGACAACCAATAATTTCTATGATGGACCCACTTTGGTGCGTCTTGAATCTGAAAAAAAAAATTGATTTAATGAATAATGGTATAATAAACACACGTTTGACTTGTTACGATATTCTACTCTATTTTGTGAAAGAGAGAAGATTATTATTTTTATATTCACTATATTATAATTCAATCACGCACTGGAACTAAATTTTGACCTTCGCATGCAGCTATGAGAGCTGACTTGATAGCGAGAAATAAATAAATAATAGCTCACATAATATGTATTATTATGTGACGGATCGCATAGGTAAGCAGTATGCAATTTATGTTTTATGCCCAGTAAAGTGAAAATTCTTGAAAATCTAGATCAGACCAAGCGCTTAAGATGCAATTGATAACGACATTTCAGAACATCGACTTATGGACTTATGTGTAGCCGTATTGGAAAAAGCTTGCTGCCAACATATGAAAGACATTGGACTTTTTCACTTCTCCAGGCTCTCTAGCCTTTTCTAGGCCAGCATTTTGAATTTGGCAAAATATTAAGTCCAATCTTATCACTGATAATTTAAAGAGCCAATGGGAAAAGTTTTAGTTAAACCTATTAAACATTAGAATGTCAAACTAAAACTATTGATATGGACTTCTCTGTCAAACTAAAACTATTGATATGGACTTTTCTCTCATTGTTTTTTTTTTTTTTTTTTTTTTTTTTTTTTTTTTTTTTTTTTTTTTTTTCAAATTATTGACTCATAAATAGTCAAAATGTTTATAGTCTAGACTTGATGTTTTGATATTATGTAGCCTACATGGTAGACCTAATTGTATTTTTGACGGTGCCGAGCACATACTGTACCTTTATATCTATATTGTACTGTATGTGGTAATAATGGCCTATTATATTTCATTTCATTTCATTTCATTTCATTTCATTTCATTTCATTTCATTTCATTTCATTTCATTTCATTTCTACACAAGCATTACTTCCATTTTTAAATGTCATTGCAGCGAATTATTTAAATATTTCATAGATTTCAGCCTAGAGCTTACCTGTTGTCGATTGCTGACTCTATGTAACTCCTTGCTGGCCACCAAACATCACGAAAATGAGTTATTCTATCCACAAATTCTGAACCAGTCAACGCCATAGCTTTCTCGAATAATTCCAAGTTGCAGCCATTGCTTGGACCATTCCAAGGCGGGTGAAGGTGCCCCACACGAGCACTTAAACTGGTCGTGATATTGTAGCGAGGCTCGCCGATTTCATACATTGGCACGCCATTGTCAATTGCGTCAACTTCTTTTATAAACTGGTTGTAAACATATTCAAATAGTTTGTTCATAACTGACGGCTCCAAGCGGGCTCCATAGACTGCTTCCAAAATGCGCTCACCGAAATGATGATAGACGAGGCCAGCACTACTCAGACGAATATCGGATGGAAGTGACCTTAATGATTTCATGGATTCCTTAAAACTTTCCTGGTGGTGGTCGTAGCGGTGTTTCGAAGGGTCGTAGACGGCCCCTACATCTACAACTATGTCACATGTTTGTAGAATTTTTTCATCTCTACTCCGAACTATTTCAGCATCGGAATATTCAGGGATTTGCCGCAACATAAAACAAGCTAAGGCCTCGTCACAGTGAAAGCACCCGTCATGAGTTCCAATTTTAATTTTAGTCATAATTGAACTGAACAGCTTTGTAAAAATTCGATAAACATGCCTCATTAAAAGTAAACAAAAAAACAAGCGAAGCTGATTAGCGAGTATTTAAAAAAACCGTTTCGTTTTGAAGAAATGTTATAATACTTAACTCACGTCTAATATAAAAACAAACATTCAACAATTTACTATTTAACCGCCAAAATTCAAAAATATATGAATTGCCATTCATGACGTTTAAGTCACATGGATGGGTTTAAACTTAAATGCTATGTGTAAAACAAAACAACGAAAGTTTTTACTTTTGAAGATTAGTCCACCATGACAATCTCCCAGATCTAATTTATATGAGAAGCCCAACGCATCATTATCATGCATCCTAGTTTGTGAAATGGGTTGAAAATCTTGTTCACCGACAAAACGAAACAACTTCCCGTTTTTTCAAAATGAGGACAAAAGGGACAAATCTTTATCTACACTGTACGGTAACAATACAGTATTTACATTTATCCGTGAATTTCTTGGTCTATAGGTACTCTACAGAAAATTCACAAAAATTATATTAGATCACTTTCAGTCACAAGTCATCCTATATTCCTATGCCTCCTCTAAAGTCTACGCCCAATGTTAACTGAGTTATGAATTTTGTAAGGTTTCGATCAGCCGCCATAACAGAAGAACAAGGCAGCAGGCAGATCGCAGGAATCCTACAAGTTACGCAATCAAAATGATGAAATATATAACTGCCAGCCCGATTGATCAGAGGGGAGTTTTCCCACACTGCTTGTGCTATTTTTATTTCCAACAAGCGGGGCTTCGGACTGCTGCGCGGCCCCACCCCCTTTAAGATCCTACCGGCATCGTCTCATATCCCATTTTTTGTGATGGCTTCAATAGTCAACCAAACCCAATAGAGTAATGGCGCTCTTGATAACCAACCAATGAGAACGGAGGCCACTGTCATGTGTTTTGGAATGGTCAACTGGTAGTCTTCCAAAAGGCGCCAAAATTTGACATTTATTTATACGGGGTTTTTACAGACGTTTTTACCTTACTAGTACTTTTTCAAGTAATCCATAAAATCAAAATGGCTGCAGGCAAATAACATCATAACCAAGGGAACTGTTCAAAAACAGCTGATTAGACTCCTTTCAAATAGAAATCCAAGATGACGGCTATAACTGCCTTCAAAACAGCTGATTAGTTCCCTTTTAAACGGAAAGCCAATCGAAAGCAAAATTTGTTTAGAATTTTCCAATTTCCGCCAGAAACTAACAATAGGGATCGCTTCAGACATTTTATTTCACGGTCAGAACTTACCTGGACCCATTTGTAAAATATTATTAGCGAAGTTACCCGTTGACATCCCCGGAGACAAAGCAAAGTAGTCAAGGTTTTCAATATAGAACATTTAAAATGTACAAGAACTGTGCATCCATTTATGAACAACAAATACTATTGTATAATTATCCTTTATTGCAACGTGAGTCACGAGTTATGAACTCATGAGACCAGATCAAATGGCTATTCCTATCTTATAGGTCTATCAAAGGCCCCGATTTCACCAATCTTTGGAGTCTGACAGTAAAGGCTGGCCTTCGGTGTCGGAGCAGGTGGCGCTGCTCTCTCTCCTCTTGCCCTTCGCGGGTAGACAGCACCAACAGACCCCGCACATAACGCCTATGCTACCACAAAGAATCGCCACCACTGTGCAGCAAACGGGGAACCCGAATCTCTCGGTGATCGCTCCACCAGCTAAAGGACCAATAACTTCTCTGCAAAATTAAAATTAGGCCATTAGGTTTACCCCGTGCTATTTGAGGCGCTTAATTTAAAATGGGTATATCTCCATTTCACCTTACTTTTCAGGGGAGCTAGAAAACGATTCTCTTTCAATTATTGTCTATACCTTGCCGTACTTGAATTAAAGTGGAAATTAATAGGCCTAAGTTCAATGAATATGTGGCAGCCATGTTTGTTATTTTTTGGCACGGAATCTATTTAACAGGTTGAGGACGCTAATTGGCTGAGGTGGAGCTAGCACGTTTTTGAATCTATGGATGGGATAGAGACCAGCGGATAACTGCATAGGCCTAACTGTAGATTTTTACATGTCATATACGGCCATACAAAAAAGTGAAAAGGCCAATAAAGCACAGGGAAAAATATCCGCCGTAGGCTACAGTATCTTTGCTATGAGCCTCTGGATAACTGAAACTAAAACATACTTCGGCCATGTGATGAGTTACATACCCTAAAGCATACATTGAAGACCAAGTCCCAGCTACTAAACTATACGTAGTAACATCGTCTCCACAGCCACTGTCACTGAAAATAATGAACAAAATGTAATAACAAGATATGTTGATATTGTAGATGTTTCTAATTTCCTGAATTGTTACATTCTAATTTGTATACTGTGCAATAAAAATGAAATTAAATTGTAATGCATACTTTTCAGTATAGGAATACTGCTTTGCAGGCAAAGCCCAATAAACTCTTTAATTAAGGTATCTAAAAAAACTAACCACTTTTTGTCTAGTCCACGGCAGTAATTAGAGAAAATAAGATTAATTATGTCGTATCCCATTTTAGATCTACCATTTCTGTATAAATTTGGTTATGCAACCTTGCAGAATTAACCTAAAATACGAGACAATTTTGAAAAGCCATATTTTTGCAGTCTGAGACGTAAAAACGGTCGACGGCAGTAATTAGAAATGAAAAAGAAGAGAAATTATGTCGTAGGCCTATCACATTTTAGAACTGCCATCTCTGTATAAATTCGGTTATGCAACTGTGGAGAATAAATCAAAATTACGAGACAATTTTGCCAGGCCATATTTTTGTAGGATGAGACGTAAAATGGACCACGGAAATGCAGATGAGAGTTTGCGCCTCTCTTCTGATCTTAAATTTTTAGGTATTGTAATCGGTACTTAGAGTTCAAACGAAGTGCAGCCGAGACAATTATACAATTTGTACTATAATATAATAAATAAATAAATGTAATATATACGGAAACATTAAAACTCAATATGTTTGATGGCGACTGTGTTGCATTTAGAATGCATTTATTTTAACATGATTGACTTACGTCGCTCCATCCAGAATGCCTTGAAAGGTTGGCAGCAATGCGAGAGAAACGGACCCACCCAGAATGCAAAGCGATAGGACATGTAGCCAGGGAACTCTGCAAGTTGAGAAAAAACAAACTGAAACTTGACATCATTAAGTACAATTTCTGTAAAATGCACCTCTCTTGCATCAGTTGAAATAACTTAATTCTCCCAAAGTTGAGATAGTTAAGAAGTTGCAGCAAACTAGTTGAAACGTCGAGAAGAATGAGACAAAAGAACGTTGGAAACAAATATACGAAATATGCTGTTGAATTTTCTTTTATCATTATTATTGTCAAGTAAATGTTAAGGGTCTTTACGCAAAACTAACGGGCAATTTATAAGCTGGCCGTACACAACACTACCCACCCCTGGACCATCCTAAAATAAGTCGGTTTATGTTTTATATTTAAGTTTACATTTAATTTATGTTTATGTTCCTAGTTGGGTGTAAGAGGGGGCTTTATAGCTCTAACTCTGCAAGGTTGAGTTGGTAGAAGCGAAATTAAAGGATATATAAAAAGTGGGCTTGGCGGGACTCGAACCCACGATCTACGCCTAACCAGGGTCTCGTCTTAACCGCTCGACTACAAGCCCGCACAAGATCCAGTTGATGTATATATCCTCTGCTTATAATATGCTCGTATTGACAAGATTCGTAATGTTAGACTGGTTAGTACAGCGACACTACTATCTAACCGAACAATTCTGTGAGCTTACTTTTAATGCCATGCTTAAAGGCAATGCTTTTTACACATTATATTGCAGTATTATATGGGGTATATAACACTGACATTAAATTAACTTTTGGTTGAAGTTAATTTAATAACAGTGTTATATACTCCATATAATACTGGAATATACCTGTAATATTGAGTTGGTAAGACAAAAAGTCATTATTTATTTATTTATTTTGAGAAATATTTATTTTGATAACCATGTTAAGACGCCAATACTAACACCGATTGGCCACAATATTCTTTATAGATCTGCAGACCGATCATAGCGATTTGTTATTAATAACGTTAATTAACGTAATACCGGGCTTTATTCAATTGTTTTAAACAAATGAGTGCAAAATGCAAAGATGAAGGTTTTGTTTCGAGAAGAAAATAGGCCTAGAGGTTTACTTACGATGGCAGGAACGGAAGGATCGGAGATGGCCCTAGAAGTAATAGGGAAACAGCGGAGAATATTAATCCAATAGACATCATGAGCCAGGGACCATTACACCGGTCGGAAATCCAACCCCACAGGGGGCTGGACAAGCCGTAGACTCCAGAGAACAACAGGAAAATCAGACCAATCATGCCTGGAGTCAGGGCGAACTGAAAAAAAAGGAGTTACACGTACTATAAAAGATTCATAATTGGAACCTGCGGAAGATAATTTTTTAAAGGTTTTATCTGATAGTTTTTGGCATTGACTGAAATATACAATTTTTTCACCGTAAAATCACCGTAATTTTAAGCCACACACTCTTTAAATCCTTCATCGTGACACCCAAAAATTCTCAACAAATCAATTTATTATATGACCTGCAGGGTTCCGACTGTACTGAAATTACGTCCTGTACTGAACGGCAGAATCTGCATTCAAATCAAAATCCAGTTCAAAATTTTCGCGATATACTTATGACAAACAATGATGTACGTACCGTAGCCCAATAAACACAAAGTGTCTTATACTAGTATTGCCCATTCTATGGAAAACATCCCACCCCGCCTCTTTGCAAATACTATAGAAGATAAGGAACTGAAGAGGCTGAGAAGCGTTTGAAATGTGTTACAAATGGAATGCTTCTGGTAAGTTATGGAGGGACCACGTGACCAATGAAAGTGTGTTAGAGACTGAAGAAGAGAGACCGCTGCTACTATATAAAAAGTAGAAGAGTGCTATGGGTTGGACATTTGTTAAGACACTAAAATCTGGTAATCTGGATCGTTGAGGGCACAGTAGATGGACCCAATAGAAGAGGGCGGCCGAAGAAGGAACTCATGGATATCAACTAAAGGAAGACGCAGAAGATCAAACGTATCAAGAGTTGAAGAGGAAGGCACAGGACTGAGAGAGCTTGAGGATGATATGCTGAGAGTAACTGCTAACCAATCGTTGAGATTTCGATCTTTAAAGAAGAACATTTATAATTTACTATGGTTTATTTTGCATCTTTTGGAAAAGGGCGCTATTTTCAAGTTTTGCCACTATCTTTTTTATATCCTCTAATTTCGGTTATAACGAGGAGGTTACCTCTTTAACCAAAGTTAGTTAAATTCGAGAGTTGCATATACGTATAACTGAAATTAGAGGATAAATAAAAACTGGACTTGGCGGGATTCGAACCCACGATCTACGCCTAGCCGGGGCGTCGTCTTAACCGCTCGACCGCAAGTCTGCACAAGAACAGTAAATGAATGTCCTCTACTTATATGCTCGTATTTTGACATGATTCGCAATGTTAGACAGGTTAGCACAGCTACACAACTATCTAACCGAACAAGTCTGTGAGCTTACTTAATGCCATAAAGGCAATGCTTTAGGCATTATGCCTAAGTAAGCTCACAGACCTGTTCGGTTAGAAAGCAGTGTAGCTGTGCTAACCTGTCTAGCAATACGAATCTTGGCAATAAGAGCGTATACGTGGAGAATATAGAGGTAATTGCACTTGTCGGGGCTTGTGATCCAGTGGTTAAGACGACGGTTAGGCGGAGATCGTGGGTTCGAATCCCGCCTAGTCCAGGTTTTTCTTTATCTTCAAATTTCGGTTACTAGCTGAGTAATGCGTTGAACAGTAGCCATCGCGTGGCCCTGACAACAGCGGCCATACTTTTGTTAGTATAGTACAACCTATATACAGCCACCAATACCAAAATTTTCAAAGAGAAAAAAAGTACGAACGGTAAGAAGACTATACCAGTCACTCTACGTGCGTGTCGAGTCCTGGTCACCTCCGATTTAATCGTTTGACTTTACCATGTCCCCCAAGTGGTTCGGAATCCACTATAATCAGGAGGTCCACCCTGTCAGTCAATTCCCCTTTCACTCGAGGTGAAAGAGTCTGCCCTTAGGGTGCCTCAAGTTAACAAACAGACTCACTCCCCCGCCAGACTGACAGGGTTGCTTAAAGCAGAAATGCTGAAAGCAGGCGTTGGAAACAACAACAACAACAAAAACAACAACAAAAACAAAAACAACAACAAAAACAAAAACAACAACAACAACAACAACAACAACAACAACAACAACAACAACAACAACAACAACAATAACAACGAAAGGCAAGAAAAAAAAATAAAGCGATGATTTTGTCAAAAGCATCCATTTCTCCCGCGCACAAATTTTAAACCAAAATAATCCCAAATACAATTCGCGTTCGTTACGCATACATCCCTGAGGCGTGACAGACTATTCCAATGCACCCTGTCACTATGTATCGATCCCCTCTGGCTCCCCCCCCCCTCACATCTCACGGATATAAAAGAAATAGAGAGGTGAGTTTTGCATTGTACTTCCCCCAACTTGTCCTTTTATACACCTTGAGGCAAATCCCTATGGAGATTCTTTCTCCTGCAGAAGAGATAAAACTAAACTCCACCTTAAGCTGAATGGTAGCGAGGGGTCTTAGCACGAGGGAATTCACTCTTCCACACAATACCTTCGAACTTAGTTGATTTTATTAACTGTTTTAATGAAGTGGAAGAGACTTCCTCTATAGCGGGGCTGGAAAGTTTAATGTTGAATCTACATCTAGCACATCATCAGTGAATTTATTTTGTTTGATGTTACAAAATGGGATGAGGCGAGTAGTTTTTGGCATTTTGGAATTTTTGGCAGTTGCTTCGTCTTTGAGGTAGAATTATAGTAGAAGTGGCAGTTTAATTTTATCGTGCATGTTTACCGTCTTGCCGGCTTCCAGAAAACTTTCTGTGTGCAAACTATCAATGGTAAACTTAATTACCTACTGCTGTTGGTACAATTAACATTAACTCATTAAAGACTTTCAAGAATGTAAATTTGTTTCTACGGTCTTTGGGAGGATGCTGTCTTTGGGGGTCACATTTTTTTGAAGTTTAGGTTTCCGGATGTATATCGCTATATATAGTATATAACGAGCTACTGGAGTACCTGGAATCCACAAGGCTAGCACTAACCCATTTGCCAATTCTCTAAAGAAAGTTCCAGATCGAAGCTTGCTACTGCTCCCACGCAGGGTTTCTTAATAGGTATAGTATACTTAATGTCTGGCCAAACTTATATTATGTGACTTACTCTTTTTATGTTGTATTTGCAGTGCTAGTAATTGTAGTAGTAATTGCAAGTAAGTAATGTAGTACTTAATTACAACATTCTAGTCCACGTTTTAGTAACGAAACCGAGATTCCCACAACTTGTTGCTCCGAATAGTATGGTGATTATCTGAATTTAAATTTATTTTATTTATTTAACCTAAGTTAAATTCGCATCTCGCGCTACGGCTGCAGATCTAAAGAGATATTGTTGCATTGCAATATTGTATTTCTGTAAGGCGGGGTTTCCACATACGTCAATGGTCAATGATAAATGTGGTATAGACGTTTTAGCAGACATTAAAGGCATACTAAAAATGTCTGCTACCACGTCAAAACCATATTTACCATTGACCATTGACGTACGTGGAAACCCCGCCTAAGAACACTAACCTGCTCTCTGAGGTGTGGCTCCAGCGTAGGATCCAAGAAACTCCAGCAAATAGAGATAGCTATGATAACCGAAGTCACGAGCAGTACTATTGGATTCCTTAAAAGCTGCAGCAAGGAGCTTTTAGATTTCCTAGCCACATTACTTCCTGGAAAATAAGAGAAAATACGATTATAGCTTGAGATACCATCGTAACTGCATTCATACATACGAGTATACAGTATAGCTAAGCTGTCTACTATTTGCGGTGTCTCTAATGCTCTTGAAAATGTATGGAAAGAGGTAAGAGGTGTAAGAGGTAATATATTTATAGATTACTGTGATCTCATACTGTTTTCTACTAACCAACAGGAAAATCCTTTTCAAACTCTCAAAAGGTTTGTAGTTCTGTTTGTGTTTCTGCGTAGCCTGACAATGACCTAGTGCCGAAATAGGTCGCCCTTTGTTTTAGTTATACGCAAGCACGTAGCCAGGATTTTATTTCGGGAGGGGCTAACTACCAGGGGGTATGGAATAACCCCAGTAAAACGGTGGGTGCCCCCCCCCCCCGGAAATTTTTAAGAATTTACATGCAAAAATACAAAATTTTAGTGTTTTTAGAGGGAGAAAAAAAATACAGGTGAACATCAAACAGAACAATGCATGGATATTTTTTTTTTTTACATTTCGGGGGGGGGGGGCTTCAGCCCCCAAAGCCCCCTCCCTGGCTACGTGCCTGGTTATACGTCATAAAGTTGCGCGTTTTATTCATTTTATTCACAAGGTTAAATAAAAATAACCCATACGATATGGTACTCAGAACCGTAGACTGGGCGGATCAACGCCATGCGCAGCAATATACAATTCAATTAATAAAATAGTCTATTAGTCTTCCTTGAATTTAAAAACTGAGGGATTCCCACTCCATCGATGTTACAAATGAAGGCGCAGCTCTTCTCTTCTTCTTCAAATGCCTCTTTTATCGAAGATGGGCGATCATCATGGCAATTTGGACCTTGGAGACGCAGCTCTGAAAGGGAGCCGTGCTCGTGCCAAACCACACTCCTCTGCGGGGTTTAAACCAGGATGTTAGTTCTTTTTTCGCCAGGAGCCCTCAGTCCTTCTTTTTCCCTTGGATTATTACATACAGAAGGCGATTCTCTGTACAGCCCTGTTCTTAACTTACAGTATTTGGCTAATTTAGAAAAAAAATGTGGAAACCTCTGGAGCTCTATTATAGCCATTTGGGATTAACATAATACCGGGGTTTATTCAATTGTGTTAAACAAATATAAATGAGTGCAAAATGCGGGAAATTCAAATTGATAAATTTTTTCTCCCTTAGGCCTAAATATAGATACATTAATTATATTTATTTATATTGTTTTTTTCAAAATTTCACCTGTAGGCCCTACATTATTATGTTTATTAGTATTTCCTTCAATTATAAAACAATTCAGCCATTACCTTTAATTCCAATAATTTATTAATTTTAATTTCCCTCACATATTTTAAAACAGTCACGTGACAACTTTCTAATGCGGCATTAAAAAACCCCGGTATTATATAAACCTCGGAATTATGGTTATCCCAAATAGCCATATTATAGGGCTGCTGGTAGGGAAAACGTACCTGAAATAGGCGGAAGTAAGCAAATACTAATAGGAACGGTCAAAACCAGCACAATGCCCAGCATATAGAATGGCAAGCCAAATCCAGCCATCTATAAAAAGAAAAGTTTGGACACAAAATTATTAGGAAACTGCTGGCCAGTCCTGTTGATTGGATGTGCCATCGAAAGGATATTTCCAATCAGACCTCTCTAACTCTAATCTTATTCCTTCTCCAAACTCATTTCAAATCCAAAAACTTCGCTGCTGGACTTTTCAACTTTTTGATCCTCCATGGATTTAAGATAGAAATGTTGCAATCTTCTAGACACACATTTGCCGTCCGACTTTTTTTTTTACAAAATTGAAACCAATTTTCTGGGGATTTCAAGCGGTATTGATTTGAACACTCCAATATGAATTTATACCGTTTTGCTTCATTTTAAAATAATTGGATCGTTTGAACCACTTCGAATGTGAATTTTGGGGCTGGTGTTGACTAAAGACTGCTGTTATCAAACTTGTAAGAAGTTACAACAACAACAACTTACTATTAACCCATTAGTGCCCAAAATTATTTCAGTGATCCTCCTTTATTATAGGTTTATCGTCAATGGCGGTGATTTCCTCGAAGGAGGAAGCTAGCTTGAACTTGTGCGAGTCTCTACACGGCATGGGATCGGAAGAAACGAGTCGTAACTCAACACGGGTACTGAACTGTTAATGTTAAATCGAGAATCCAAATTTTGATCAGAAATTATATCCATGGAAAATTAAGTAGTACGGCACGCAAATTTAGCAACCCTAGGGTTCCCTGAATCCACGGTAAATGTAAGTGTAGACGAAAGTGTGTGTAAACAGCCTACCCATTCGACAATTAAACAAAAAAATAAATAAAATACTAAAATATAAACCTCAGGTAAGCGTACCTACGCGATTATCAGTAATATCGTAAGTTACGACTTTGCCTATAAAAACTTACAGAGTAGAGAAGTCCTCCTATAGCCGGGCCTGTGCTCATCCCTAAACCTACAAAAATCTCCATGAAACCGAGCACAGCGCCCACGTTTGCTGGGAACACTTCCACCACAAATACGTAGCTGGCCGTGCTGTAGGCAGCAGCACCTAACGCCTCCAACCCTCGCACCACAAAACAGAACGACGCAAACAGGGTGGGATCATATATCAGGTCCAGAACCCTGAAACATTCCATAAAGCATACCATGAGCATACCTAATTGATAGCTCTACAATCGATATGTTCTGAGAAATTTGATGTGCAAAAACAGATAGTGGGAGTTGAAACATGGTAATGCTACTCTATAATTCCATGTGTCTCCACTTCCATGTATTTTAATTTTTTTATTTTTATTTTTAAAATAGGCTACTAGCCGCTCTGCTTATTTTAGGCTTCCGCGCTCATGTTGTTGTCAGACTCCAACCCTCGTCAGAGTATTCCGAAGAGGGGGATTGACATAAGGAATGTTATGACGAGAGGCGTGACCATGTTTTGTATCATTCAGCGTAATAAGGACCAGGGACGGATCCAGGGACCTTTTGGGGGGGGGGAAGTTGGGTGTCATAATAAGAAAAACATTTGTAGGATCGATTAAATCAGAACGTAATAAATTAACTTACAATAGATTTACTAAATTTTCGGGGACAGTTACCCCCACTGCTTCCCCCCCCCCCCCTGTATCCGTCAGTCCATGATAGGGAAAACATGTATAATGGATCTTGCAGATTCACCATATGTGATAACTCACCCGAAAAGTAAACTGCAGCCTCCCGCAACGAAGAGCCCCGAAGTAAGCACAAATCTTGCTCCCAAAAGAGGAATCTGTAAGCGAAAACTGGAAATGGGTTACCGGAATTCAATTGGAAATGTCCCGGCCAACGATAGACAAGTCCTCCGGGAGTTGGGAGCGCAACCTGCCCATTCGCAGCTTCCTTTGACAATTTCCTTCAGTGGACTTGTAAATCTTTGAATTTTTCATGATATATCTAAAAGGTGTTTTTAAGCACACAAGGCTGTGCCTTTCATCTTATGATTTACAGTATGGGAACTGTGCACAAGGTGTATTGATACTTGATTAGTAATGGGTTTGGTATGGCCCGTTGCAGACTTTCGGTCTGAAGAAATATGGACCGAACGAACAACCGGACCGATGCGAATATACCTTGAACATCCTAAAAATCGGTGGGACTGTACCATTCATATTCGGAGGCTATTCCTGTCTATAAAAAAATACGTTTAAGTAGATAAATAAAGAACCTCGAACAACCTCAATTTGTAGTTAGAGATAATGAGTTATTCCATGGTAAATAATTTCCCTATTGTTAAATTTCGGATCCCTCGAGGGGGGGGGGGGGGGTCCGAACCCCCTGGACGACCCTCTGGCTATGGCCCCAATCCCGAAGCACTGAATTAATCGTTGGCATTTCTCATTGTAGGACGGACAGACCAATACATTACCATACAGTAATAATGCCACGGCATTTTTTATAATTTCTTCAAAAAATGTATTTTTACACAGGACTAAATACTTTTTTGGGAAAGCAATCTATTTGGTTTTGTTACTCTATTGGACACCTAAAACATACCTGAAGGTAGGTATCATCGATAGAAAGGTTCCACAGAAAAAATATTTTTTAGTCATTCTTCATGAAAATTGAGTTATTTTTATTTTTTTTACCCCCAGAAGGAAACTGTCAAGGGGCAACCGACCCACCGCATTTTGTTAACATTAATAACGGGTACAATATAGGCTATGTGAATTTAAAAGAAATCGTTGGAGTCGTTTTTGAGAAATAATTTTCTAGACGTTTTTTTAATTTTTTTTAGAATAAAACCCCCCAAATTGAGTTAGCCCAAATTAAAAAAAATCGCTCTGAGGTATGATTTTTGTGAACCTTTGCCCGCAAATCAATGAACAGACAGACAGACAGACAGACAGACAGACAGACATTTCGTAGAAACCAGTTTTTTGGGTTCCTGGGACCTCAAAACGTGTAAATCCGTTGAAATCTCGGAGTCGAAAATTTTGACTGTCACAAAGCTTTCCTCATACTTCGTATAAATTGGAAATTAATAAGTCTTGGTGGTGCAAACAGGCCGTGGTCGTTAGAGTCCTATATGGGAGAGATGAAATATTCGTTTTCTACGAAAAATATTTTTTTTTAATTTCTGGGGTTACCCATCACGTCACCAGTCATTCAGAAGACGTTGCAAGTGACCACAGAATTTCAAAATTATTTTGAATGGGTTCGAATGCCTCATCTGTCCTATGTAGAACTCTAGTGCATACTGAGCATGTGGACCGCAGATGTCGACGAAACGTTTTTAGGTACGCTTTCAGGTTGACGATGGCCCATCAGCGCAAATTCTCTTATTTTATCATCTGAGTCTGGCCGTGAGAGCTTTTGAAATTAAAAAAAAGTCATGATTTTTTAAAATATTATTACGAAACCTTAGATATGGTTGGATGGGCCATGAATGTTTTGTATACCTTCCCAAGCATAGTCCGAAAACTAGCAACTATGCCCAGTCTACTATGTACTATACTCCTATTAAATACTATACTACCGTATATCATGTCAATAATTTTATAAATTTCAATATCGTCAATTATATTACTCCGCTAAGGCAACTGGACGGTTTCGTACCGACAATAGGGTCTTCCTTGCACCAAACTACACATTTGGGGTATTTACACCTTCCTTGGAGCCCCGCAGTCATACGGAACACATAGACAATCATAACGTATCTACTTAAATGCTTCAATTTCAATTACATCCCTCTTATAACTCATTCTTCAAGCGCACAGGCGTTGTAAAATTTAGCGAATGTACGCCCAGATCCACTTGCCTAGTTTTAATTTTTCTTCTTATACCAGAAGTATTGATACATGGGATCACGTGATAGCTAAAGTCAAATAAAATAATAAATATAACCTTCAGAAAAGAAACTATACCCAACTACGTAGAAAACAATAAAACGCCCTTACCAACCCAATGTGACCCTATTAACTAATAACAACTAACAAATAACTGCATTAATTAATAATCATCAACTAACCCTACCAACCTACTAATAAAAATTGACAAAAACAAAAATTGTTACATTAATTGAATATCATATAGAATGACATCATGTATTGTATTGTATCGTCTCTGTGATGAACCACGCACGGCCATGCTCCCTGTGGTAAAATCCAATGTAACCTGTGTAAATATTATTTTTGAGACAAAATATACTGAACTGAAAGAACCGGTCCGAGTTTACTCGAACATGCTTTCGAATTTATCAAGTAGTAGCTGGAGAAAATGAGTAATTTCATGGTAAATAATTTCCCTATAGTTAAATTTCGGGGGTTGTTCACCTGACGTCACTGGAGGTGAGGTAAATTCTAGATAGGTCAGACCAACAAAAAATTACCACTCAGCAATAATGGCAGGGCGCGCAATGCATTTGAGCGCGAATTTTCTACCATTTTTTCAAAAAATAATTTTTTGTGCAAAACCAAATAGTTTTTTGGGAAAGCAACCTGTCCAGTTAACACCTAAAACATGCCTGAAGGTAGAAATCATCGATAGAAAGGTTTCGAAGAATAATTACTTTTTAGTCATTTTTCATTAAAATTTAGTTATTTTTATTTTTTTACCCCCAGAGGCAAACTATTAAGTGGCAAGCGACCCCTCGCATTTTGTCAACATTAATAACAAGTACAATATATGTGAATTTGAAAGAAACCGTTGGAGCCGTTTTCAAGAAATAATTTTTTTAGACGTTTTTTATGGGTTTTTTGAAAATAAACCCCCCCCCCCAAATTGAGTTAGCCCAAAATAACAAAAATGGTCCCGAGGTATGATTTTTGTAAACCTACATTTCATCAAAATCGACCGAGTAGTTTGCCCGGAAATTGACGCTCAGACAGACAGAGCGACAGACAGACATTCCGTAAAAACCACTTTTTTGGGTTCCTGGGACCTCAAAACGTGTAAATCCGTTGAAATCTCGGAATCGAAAATTTGGACCATTACAAAGCTTTCCCTATACTACGTATAAATTGGAAAGCAAAAAGCTAAGACAATTAAAGTCAATTTTTGTTTACTTACTGTTCGTCCAATAAACGGTGATGAAATAAATATGATGAATGCATAGAAACTGAATACTAAGCCAGATGTCGTCTGGGACATTTCTTTTAAAGCCGCCTATGAGAACAAAAATAACAGTGTAATTAGAAACAGCTACAATACAATTATATTCAGTTGATAGCTAGAGCCCCCTCCCAGCAATATTATGTGTAGCCTATACGCCACTGAATCACGACAAAAAAAAACACACCACAGTAAAAAGTCAAATTTCATTTATATAAATTCCACTTGCCAAAGTACTTCGGTAATACCTTCTTTTTTTAAACCCCCTCTTTACATCATTAAACAGGAAGCAGAAGCTTACAGACACAAGTGGCCTTGATATAAAACTCCATTCATTAAAATTTCTTCTACATAAAAAAAAAGAAAAACTTTGAACGCAGAACAGTTTAAAATTAAAAACAACCCTCTTATAAAGGGGAAAAATACAGGATAAAATGAGTATGATATTCATGTCCTAAACGAAGGGATTTTTTTTTAGTTTTGCGAGATCGTTATTCGAAGAATCAAATGCGAGTATTTTGACTGACAGTTCAAAAAAATTCCATGACAGTTTTAATCTGTCGCCAGTTCTTTTGTCTCCTTTCTTGAAAGATTTTTCCTGACATCACTGTTTAATTGAGATAAAAGCGGTTAAGATTTCCTCTTATAAGTGAAGTGAAGGACTCTCGTAGAGTAACGATGACTTTGCACCCCCCCCCCTCTTCTTACCACCGGAATCTCAAAGGAGGAGATGCGACGGGAAATGAGATTTAATTGATTTTTAATAAGACACTCAAAATTAGAAAGAAATTCTTTTGCAAATTTCGGGAATTTGCCTTATGAATATTATCGAAGCAGGTACCAGTAGATAGGAATAATTAAGGTAACGATACAGCAGCAGACATAGGTATGTGTAAAGTGGAATCTTTCCAAATTTTTGAAATGCAAAATTTTGAAAAACGATGTGTTTAAGAGCATAGGTACCGGAACGAGTAGGCTCTACCAGGACTCGATCCTGCACATGGCTATGTAGAGCTTTTAACTCATGTTACAAAACTGAGCCTAGCGGAGTTAAGGATATAAAGCCCTCTCTTACACTCAACTAGGAAGGCCATCAGTGATTTTAGTGAGACGATTGAAGTGGTTATTCGGATATATTTATTATAATTGTTTGTTCGCAATTTATCCTTTTTATTAATAAAACAAAAAACAAAACAAAAACACGTTCTCGATTTCAACCCGCACCGGCTGGAAGTCAAAATGTAACAGGCGTAAGTGCGACTTAACCAAGTTCGGGTATGCAACGTATATTTTAGCCTAAAATAATCACAGCTGCCCTTGTTATTCTTACCCTTTATAATGATCCAAGTCCTGATATCGAAACAATAGGCCCCCATTTTTTTCCTCAGAATTTTCATCTTCAACTCGCAAAGGAATGAATTTTATTAAATTATTTTTGAGTTATGAATAAAAGGAATTGAATTACAGTCACTTAATTGAAATCTTTCAAATGAAATGAATTCATCATTGGTGATTTTGCATTTTCTTAGAGTTTTAAATTACAATTTAATGGTACGGTATTAATGGATGTTCCAAGAATTTAATTAAACGGTTATTGTTGTTTTATTGTCGGATTAATTATATTTAAAAAAAGAAAAAAGTTTAAGTTTAATGTTTAAGGATAAGAGGATCATTTCTTTTAACTTCTTTATGGCTTACCATCAGTGCCGGATTTACCACTGTCTGTGGGGGCCGTGGGCACAAGATATGTAGGGGCCGTGGGCACAAGATGTATGGGGGCCGTGGGTGAACACTCTGTCTACCAACAATGCAGCAAAAAAAACCCATTTAATTTCCCGCCAATTTCAAAACTTTGTTTGGTACTTGTTTTCAACTTTCAATTTGTGTTTATTAAAGAGAAAGTATCGTTTGAGGGGGCCGGAATTTGGCCCATCGGTTAATCCGGGCACTGCTAACCATTGTGTCTACAGAACATTACTTTAAAAATATTTTGCTTAAAGTTAAGTAGGCCTATATATAGGCTATATGAAGTTAAACCTTAAGGCTTAAAGTCTAGTATATACTTCAATAGACTTCCCGGAACAGTCCTTAAAGACATCAGGAGGAAAATAAGTAAATGTGGAACAAACATTACGTCATTGCCTGGCCAACTGTGCTCAGAACATTGTTTAAGTGCATGCATGATTAGTGACATATTGCACATGTAGCATACTTAAACTCATAGGAAAAATAATGATCGTATGGATGCCGCAGAGTCAACAATAAGATCTCACAGACACTACTGGACCAGTCGACTTTGCAAATATACAATGAATATTCCTGTTGGGCCTTCCCAAGTCCCGCCTCTCCATATAAATTTTATATGCTGCATTTTCAAATCAGATGGAACTACCAACTTTGCATGTGTTTGTAGTAAATATAAGAAGTGCGCTTATTTTGATTACTTACCTCTTTTGGAAAAAAAGGCGCCAGAATCGACATCGAACAGAATCCTATGAAATTTATAAAGCTGAGGCAAATGAGCGCCAAAACCTGAAAATTGTGTTGGCAATTAGGTCCATCACGGATTTTGAGTCTGTTGTTGAGACAATAAGGCGGCAATTCCACCGGCGAATTTATTTCATTTGTGATTTTGTCATTGACGTCTGTTTTGTTTTAAGGAGACTATTATGTAGATACTTAACTTATCCATAATAAATTAAGTTATAATATTAACATATTAAACAAACGTCAATGACAAAATCACAAATGAAGTAAATTTGCCGGTGGAATGGACGCCTAAGGCAATAAGATAGGAATAAGTACAAGAATAAGAACAAACTTTATTGTTATCCTATACTCATACGAACGTCAATTTTTCAATTTGGTGGTTTCAACTTAAACTTTGTCGTGAAACCTTTCTTACTACTCCTTTTTAACTTCAGCATTTATTATTAACTAATTCCTGGGGTTAAAAATGTAAACAAACCAATTTTGGATAACACTTTCCACAGTAAAATAATCTTGTTTACATTCTGAATCCCAGGTTAAGATTAAAAATAGTCGCCATAGCATATTAACTAAACTCAACAGAATGCCTTCTCCAGTAGATTTAGTTTTTGAAGGGATCGTAATTTTTTAAAGGAATAACGGGAATTCCGAACCGAATTTCGGGTAAAAAATGTTTGGTATCAAAATTATCGACTGGGGCCAAAAATTTTTTTTGGAAGTAAAAATATAAACAGAAAAAAAGGAAGGTTTTGTTTTTCTGTTTATATTTTTTCTTTTCAAAATTCGCATCTTCTAACTTCTATCTTCAAGAGGGGAGTGGAGGCATCGAAGTCACATGTCGCTGCCAAACAGCCATCCGGGTGTAACATGAAGAAGAACTTCAGTCAGTAATTTTGACATCAAACATTTTTTTACCCAAAAATGTGTGACTGCATTGAAATACATTCACCAGCCCATTCGGGGCTATGTAATTTTTTAATCGATCAATCCATTGCTTTACGATAGGGAAAATGGTTGTAGCCTAAATTTACAACATGTTAATTCTTTTACATGGGTGGTCGGAGCCACACATATCCGTTTACTACTCTTAATTAGATAAATAGAAAAACATCGGTACGGGCTCACTCGACCAGTTCACAAGTCTTGTGTAAGTCAGTGGTACAATAATTATAAGTTTATGGTAGACTAACTGTCAATATTATCTATTTGAGATAACCAGTGAGGGGCAAACATGGATGATAAAGTTAGAAGCCAAAGCATTCTTCTCGCTCATTTATTATAAAGATATGGGCATTATGAGGTAGCCTACAATATACACTCCATGGCTCTGATTTTGAGCCCATTCTAATCAGTCGAATAGTTATTGTGTTTGAATATTGGCGGGAGAGCCAATGTTGGTACCATGTTATTATTTTTATTGCTTGTGTAATCAGCCTAGATTCCTGATATACTGTATATTGTAGACGCGGGGCCCTAACCTAGCCTTACTGGTGAAGACAATTACAAATTAGCCGATAGTTCGTTGTACTTTTGGGAATAAAATATTGTACATTGTATACTTTACCTGAGATCTGTTGAAATCCCTCAATGAGGTTCTATTGCCACGGAACGCCCCAGGCGTTCGGGCTGCTAGGCGTTCGTGCATCCTCCTGATTTCTCCAAGTGTGTACTCATTTAGCTGCAAATAAAAATTAATTTAAACCAAGTTGACAATCTGTGGAATATGACACCCAGCAGAAATTAGCTAATGAGCCTGATCCACACCCACCTCAAATTGAGTGACTTGGACTTTTGAGCGGATAAAGAACCTCCTTAAGTCTTCTAAGGTCATGCTGTAGCTGCTGCCAGAGGAGATAGCTCTTCTGGCACTTAAGCAATGTAAGCATTACCTATTTTACCACCAAAACTAGCTATAATGAACCTGACTTACAAGTGAGATAAATATTTGGAATTCTGAGCTGGAAAGGACCTCTTCAAGTCCCTGTCGTCCATGCTCATGCTGTAGCTGCCGCCAGAGGAGGGATGGTTGCTGAAGGCAATGCCGTAAATTACCTACTGTCTTCAGGAACTAGTTGAAGAACCTGGTCTGCACGTACCTCAAAATAAGCAAGTGACTTGGATCTGTGAACGGAGAAGGACTCCCTTAAAGCCTTATCGCATTATCACTAGCTCTTACTCTTGCTGCTGCCAGAGGCAACAGCTCGGTCTTGCATGATGTAAGCATTGCTATGGACTACATACTGCGTACCCAAAAACTATAGCATATATGTGTCTGACTTTTACCCGCACCTGAAAATGAGTTAACGATTTGGACCTTTGAGCGGAGAAGGACCTCCTCACGTCCCTGTCACCTAGGCTCAGCTCACATTGTAGCTACTGCCAGAGGAGACAGCTATGAATGGATGGTGGATTAAGATTTAAGACATTGCCGTAAATTACATACTGTCTTCAATGGATCTCTGAACGGATAAAAACCTACTATCGCCTAAGCTCATGCTGTATGTAGATGCTGACAGAAGAGACAGCTCTCTCTTGCATTATGTAAGCATTGCTATGGACTACTCGCTGTCATCAGAAATGCGTCTGACTTATACCCGCACCTCAAAATGAGTTAGCGATTTAGATCTTTGAGCGGAGAATGACCTCCTCAAGTGCCTGTCGTCTAGGCTCATGCTGTAGCTGCTGCCAGAGGTGACCGCTGTGTTGGGATGGCTGATGTAAGCATTGCTGTGGACTACCAATTCATGGTCACTGAAGGAGTAACACCCACTTTCTCCGTCTTCGTCAGAATCTGTCGATTCCATATGTTCATACCTGGAGAAAGTAACATTCACATAATTGTAAATAGACTTTTAGTGGGCGAGTATGCAGGGTGTGAGCTGTTGGTTCTGCGAACTCAGAGAAGAAACTGGGAAACACATCATGTGCCATTGTTCGTGCTGGTGGTGGGAATGACTTTGGACTTTCTGAACTTAACAGATGTGAAACATTCGTGTGTGCTGAAGTTTGTCGCCACAACTAGACTGATTGAACGCTTGGGTTGATGCAATATTGTATTTTTCATGTGAAAAACATAATAGTGTTCGATATGACTGCTCAATGGGTTTGAAGAAGCCTACGTTTCTTATGAACACTAAATAAACAAATAAACCGTGGCCAATCGGTATTAGTGTCGCCTACAAAATAGGGAATATATTTTTTTAAGGTTTATGGTATCTCATTTATGACTCTACGATTGAAAATTTATGAAATAACTGCAATTTGTGCACTTGACGATGGCGTGAGCCAAAACCGGTCGTGTATTTTATTTTTATTACGTAAAACTGTATTAAGTAATAAATTTTTCGCAATGAATGACTGAGAAGGTCTATGAGCTCTTAATATGGCACCAGTACAGAAGGCTACTTAAAAAGATATTCATAATTGCTTTCCAATTTATACGTAGTATAAGGAAAGCTTTGTGATGGTCGAAATTTTCAATTCCAAGATTTCAACGGACTTACACGTTTTGAGGTCCCAGGAACCCCAAAAAGTGGTTTTTACGAAACGTCTGTCTGTCTGTCTGTCTCTCTGTCTGTAGTTCTGTCTGTTCATCAATTTCCGGGCAAACTACTCCGTCGATTTTGATGAAATTTGGCATGTAGGTTTACGAAAATCATGTCTCGGCACCATTTTTTTTATTTTGGGCAAACTCAATTTGGGGGGGTTTTATTCTCAAAAAACTACTAAAAAACGTCGAAAAAAATATTTCTCAAAAACGGCTCCAACGGTTTCTTTTACATTTACACATATTGTAGTCGATATTACTGGTAGCAAACGCGGTGGGTCACTTGCCCCTTGATAGTTTGCTTCTGAGGATAAAAAAATAAAAAAAAATTAATTTTCATGAAAAATGACTAAAACATAATGTTTCTGTGGAACCTTTCTATCGATGATTTCTACCTTCAGGTATGTTTTAGGTGTTAAATAGAATAACAATACCGAACAGGTTGCTTCCCCAAAAAAGTATTTGGTTTAGTGCAAAAAATTATTTTTTGAAGAAATCATATAAAATTCACGCTCCAATACATTGCGTGCCGTGCTATTATTATTAAATTATTTACTATGAAATAACTCATTATCTCTAACTTCTAATTGATAAATTGGAAAGCATGTTCGAGTAAACTCGGACCTGTTCTTTCTGTAGTGTGGTACCGTAGTTTACAGGTGACAGTGTTATGAGAATGACACAAGGTTCGGTATCGGCAGCTATTTGTGTTAACTTTCAAAGATAATTTTGATAAGTCAATGAATTTCATCAGATCATATCTGAAACTTCCACACAGCACCGGAAGATCTTCTATGACTGATAAAAAAGCATAAGATTAATGCAAACACTACCCATCAAATTGTGATGCACGTGTCGTTAATTTCATTAGAAGGGAATCAGGCACCCGAAATGTAATTATATTCCTAAGACGAAATTTTCTTCTACATTTTTATATTTGTATATAATAATAATAATAATAATAATAGTTTAATTCCCAAAATAAATTCAGTTACATGAGTTTATACATAAAGTTTTTTTTCTTTGGGTCCCTTGCCATTGTGCAGCCATTTTGCACGTGGAGGCAAGGTGCAGAAAACAGGTATATAAAGTAAGACTTATTAAGTTACATAATAGGCGGTCCCTCTGCCGATTTTATAGTGTGCAATCGGTAAATTGATAAGCATCTAAAATTGAAAATGGTTTAAATAAATTTGAGTAAAACAAAGTCAGCTGATTTAGGTTCATTCTCATATCCTATCTGTTATTATATTTGATAACTACAATTTTCAGGGTTACTAAAATCGCGGTGATTGGTGGGGTATCGGACCGATCCTGCTGGCGATGTCCTCTTCACTATATATTTGAAAATATCTTGCTTTTACATCCTTCTTTGCCAGAACTCTGCCCTCTGCAAACCACACAAATTTAAAATCTCCAACTGCCCTCGCCGCCGCCTTTGCTTTACCAAGAAGAGATTTGTTAGCTGGACACAGGTGATCTCCGATGTAGATCGTGGTCGGGGGAAGACTGCGATTTACTTCTTGACTTTTTATAGCGCGCCTGGCTTTGCCTTTAATTATCCATTCCTTTTTGACTTGCCAAGAATAAAAATTAACGATGATCGGGCGGTTGTGGCCAGCCCTTGGTACTCCTGTACGGTGGGCCGCGTTAATGTGACTGGACTCGTATTGGACTCCTACGTTTCTGGCGAGATCAGTTAGAAGGGAGCCAGTTTCTATTTGGTACTGGATCCCTTTTATCAAATATCCTGGTTTGTATCGAAAGGACCAAACAATTATAAGCGAACAATTTCACCGTCAGTCATTATATAATATATATTATTTTAGTTTATGACACTATAGTGAAGTGGATTCTACGTAAATAATTTTGTGGTCACTCTGGTATTCCTGCCTACTGGTGCCATGGTCATCTTATAAACCTTTCAGTGGATTCCAAGCCTGTCGTACAGTATATTCCGTCTTCTGACAGGGGTAGGGTTTGGCGGAAAAGGGTGAGCATCTGTGGTGGTAAAGACCACTTAAATCTGGGGTAATTTTCTTTGTATTTAGCTTTGTGCAGGAGGGTGTGGTGGTAATATGTCACTGAGGGATGAAGTCGGCGGAATTTTGGGGAGGGGGACCGGGGGGAGCCGAACGCATGACGTACGGCGGTTAATTAGATTCCCGGCCGCAGACACCCCCTCCCCCTCTCTCCTTTGTTCTTTGTGCCGAAGACTGCTGTCGAGAAGGGTAAATTTTTTATAATATTTTTTTTTTAACTTTATTGAGAAGTATTCAACATTTTTTCAATTTTTTGTTGCTTTTAATATTGTGGGATATATAGTCTACAATAATTCTTGCAACGCCTAGAGGTCAAGGGTGTATGTGGCCAAAAGTGGCCAAAAGTGGCCTAAATGTACATTTGATATGATTGCGGCTAAACTTTGTAACTCAATTGAAAAGTATGGATACATCCCCTTTCCATGAATTCTATTTCAGCATTGTCAAAATGACAGATCTCGATGTTCATGGTGGTTCCAGAATATTTGACGCTCCCTGTAATAATTAAATCACACACGGCAAAGTTGGTGACTGGCGCGAAGAAATGACTGTGTACTACGGATTTAGAAATAAAAAAAAAATGAAAGAAATTGAACCCATTGGCATGAAATCAATCGGTAATAAATCAATATACAGCTGCTAAATAAATTAACTGAGTTCTTACAGTGCTGTGTTGCGCCCAAGGAAAAATAAATGTTGGAAAAATAAATGGAATATCTTTTCTCAGAGTTGACTGATTCTTTCCGTTGTGCGGTAACTTCATTATTATTCATAATTCAATACTTTTGAAATTTCTACGTTTCAGTGAACTTTTCAAGCTGCTTTTCTCTTAATTTTTCTGAATGATTTGACTCTTCAATTTTTTGCTGGTAGGTATTTTATACCTACTGTATAATAGAGGAATATTAAATTTGTAAATATAAATGGCGATGGCTTCGTGATAAATTTAATAATTTTTTAAAGGCGTTTTGTAATCTGTTTGTGTTGAATGATACCTGAGGATGTGATACAATTTTTATAATATTATTTACTTTTCTTTATAATTCGGGTGGCCTACACCATAGTAAGGACATTATAAGACAACTTCAAACAATTGCCAGCTCATGCAAATCTAACAGGTTACTTAGCCTACGGAATTTGGTGAGACCCAGAGATTTACGTTTTATTGCAGTTGCTGTAAATTCAAAAATTACTTATGGCGGGAAGGCTTGCTCCACTAAAACCAACCAATAAGAGCGAGGATTCTTTGCAAGTTTAACAGGGGCACTATAATTGGGAATCGACCCTCAATCATAGCAGGTAATTTTACAGAAAACTTATTATGGAGTTATTATGGAGAACTCATTATGGAGTTTTATCTTCTATTCTTCTTCTTCTTCTTCTTCTGGTTCTAGAACCCTTGATGAGCTTTGGCCTGCTCGACAACACTCCTCCAGTCGTCTAGTTTTTGTACAACGCTCCACCATCTACGCACTCCCAACTCGCAAAGGTCAGTTTCCAACTCATCCTTCCAGCGTTTTTTTTGCTTTCCAATTTATACGTAGTATAAGGAACGCTTTGTGATGGTCGAAATTTTCGATTCCGAGATTTCAACGGATTTACACGGTTTGAGGTTCCAGGAAGCCAAAAAAGTGGTTTTTACGAAATGTCTGTCTGTAGCTCTGGCTGTCTGTCTGTCTGTCTGTCTGTAGTCTGTGCATCGATTTCCGGGCAAACCACCAGGTCGATTTTGATGAAATTTAACATTTAGGTTCACAAAAATCATATCTCGAGGCCACTTTTTTTATTTTGGGCTAACTCAATTTTATATTCAAAAAACTAAAAAAAAAACTTCTAAAAACATATTTCTCAAAGACAGCTCCAACGATTTCTTTTAAATTCTCAAATATTGTACCTGTTATTAATTTTAATAAATTGCGGGGGGTCGCTTGCCCCTTGATAGTTTGCTTCTGGGGGTAAAAAAATAAAAAGGACTAAATTTTAATTAAAAGTGACTAAAAAATAATTTTGCTGCGAAACCTTTCTATCGACTGTTTCTACCTGGCATGTTTTAGGAGTTAAATTGAGTAACGAAACTGGACAGGTTGCTTTCGCAAAAAACTATTTGGTTTTGTGGAAATTTTTTTTTTTGAAAAAATGATAGAAAATTCATGGTCAAATGCCATTATTACTGTGTGGTAATGTGTTGGTCTAACCTATCTAGAATTCAGTGCCAGGCCGAGGTACTTTTGCGCTGGTGACAAGGTGAAGAATTTGCGCCCTCGAATATAATTATATAGTCTTCTTATAATGCCTCTTCTATCGAAGATTGTCACAAGAAAATGTTTGCGCCTTTTCAGTTACTTTTCCGTTGGGTCCCTGTCGGGAATTTGCGCTAGGAAATTGGGAATGGGAAAGGCCCACCTCGCCACCCCCTAGGCCCGGGCCTGCTAGAATTTACTCATTTCCTCTATCTACTAATCGATAAATTAGAAAGCAAGTTCGAGTAAACTCGGACCGGTTCTTTAGTTTTATGGAACTAGATATTACTATCTACTTAAGCTTCAGGAATTCTGTATTACAATAAATTTGGCGGAATCTCTTATATAAACATTAATCTTATCGCTTGATATACGATACACTTTATAAGCTTCCAACTGTCTATGACCGCTGTGTAATTTTAGACAATTGGTTTTATCGATCCATAATCCTTGAGAATGAACGATTTCGTACCGTAATAACTTATTATTACATTATTACATTATAAGGCCACTGTGCCAACTTTAACTCTGACCATGAAAGCGGCGCGGCCTGCCTATGCTTACCTTTTAATATCAAATATAATACGTACTTTGTATGATTGGTATAGGAATGCGTCTAATATGTACCGTCAGCTTTATTGCTTTCACATTTATTATATTATTATATAAGTATGAGAAAAGGTAATTTTCGATCGCGAGATTTCAACAGAATTACACGTTTTTGCTTTATAATATTTATACATAGTATAAGGAAAGCTTTGCGATGGTCGAAATTTTCGATTCCGAGATTTCAACGGATTTACACGTTTTGAGGTCCCAGGAACCCAAAAGGGTGTTTTTTTACGAAATGTCTGTCTGTCGTTCTGTCTCTCTGTGCGTCGATTTCCGGGCAAACTACTCGGTCAATTTTGATGAAATTCGGCATGTAGGTTTAAAAAAATCATACCTCGAGACGATTCTTTTTTATTTGGGGCTAACTCAATTTGGGAGGGTTTATTTCTCAAAAAACTCCAAAAACGTCTAAAAAAATTATTTCTCGAAAACGGCGCCAACGATTCCTTTTAAATTGACATATATTGTAGTGGTTATTAATGTTGACAAAATGCGGGGGGTCACTTGCCCCTTGATAGTTTACTTCTGGGGGTAAAAAAATAAAAATAACTAAATTTTCATGAAAAATGACTAAAAAGTAATTTTTCTGCGAAACCTATCTATCGATGATTTCTACCTTCAGGTATGTTTTAGGTGTTAAATTGAGTAACGAAATCGAACAGGTTGCTTTCCCGGAAATGATAGAAAAAAATTCACGCTCAAACGCATTGAGTGCCCTGCTAGTATTGCTGTGTGTTAATGTGTTGGTCTGACCAATCTAGAATTTACCTCACCTCCAGTGACGTCAGGTGGACAACCGCCCCCCCCCCCCCCCGTGATATCGGAAAATTAACCATAGGAAAATTATTTACCATGAAATTACTCATTTTCTCTATCTACTAATTTTGATAAATTGGAAAGCATGTTCGAGTAAACTCAGACCGGTTCTTTATACCAGCATGACTTTTTATGAAATGTTGCCTGTCTGTTTGTTGGTATGTCTGTATTTGGCATGTAACAAATTTATTTTCCACTATTTATTTATATTTGTTTTTGCTTAACTTCTCTTCACTATGCGACTGTCCTATTGATCAATCCAGTGCTTTAGGATGAGGAAAGTGAAAGCAACCGAAATAGCCCCTCCATGGAACTCCTCATAACCGAGAAGTTTGCCGAACTGACAGACGGACCAATAGACATATCAACGGACCGTTCGACAGACAGACCGGCAGCCAGGCAGAAATTTCGTAAAAACACTTTAAACGTGTAATAACGTGTAAATCCACTTAAATTGCGAATTCGAAAATTTCGACCATCATAAAGCTTTCCTTATAGCATACTACGTATAAATAGGAAAACAATAAATAAAATTACAGTACTGATGGACAGATTAAAACAAATTAAATATTGGAGGTATGAAATTGTTTTTATTTTGGCAGGTTAAGAACAGTTACAAATCTGACAGATTAGAAAATTCTATATCTCATATCAATTATGTAGTCGTTTTAATACGTCTTACGTTATTACTTACCGTACTCCTTTACTTTTACTATTGTTTATATATAATAAAAATTGTAGGCCTAGTAGATTATTATTGTTTTTTCTTTTTCACGATTTATATTTTAATTTTCAATTGGAATTTTTTGTACAATGTAATTGGTGTAGAACTGTATTGTACAAATAAAATAATGTAAATCAATTTTTTTTTGCACTGGGTACTGTGATTAAAAAATTACTACTACATTAATTTCAAACAATAGGCCAGCACTTACCCATTGCAAAAGTTTCAAATAGGTTACCCCAGGTTACTTTGCACGTAACACGTCTATCCCTGACTATAAGATAACTGCGATGAAACTATTGTAAATTATATGAGAAACCCCACAAAAACATTCACGCATGTTGCTGCTGGTCTGCTAGGCCTACCTGTCTCCTGTCGGGCTGCAATCAATATGGCCGCTATCCACACTGATATGGCCGCACTCGCTGTTAGTTCCGTCAATACTAAACAAATTCCTGGTTAAGTTGTTATCGGACCGGCTTAGTTAGGCTAGCGGCACGTTATCTGAGGGCCCCACTGTTATTTTTTTATCGTTGAATTTCTCATGACCCTTTTAAACGGGCAGAGATAATAAAAGGGAAACAAACGGTGGCCGAGTTTTTTAAAGAAATTAATTAATTTTCTTCTTACTTTACTTTATTTGGCGCAGCCTCAATAGCCTACTACATTAATTATGGAAGAATAAACGAGATTTCACTATGTACATTTGCATTATTTTTCCTTCAATATGTTTCTATACAAACAGGATAAAGTTTTATTATTATTGACGTGACAACGTCTAATAAATCGATGAGCGCTGGCTGGAACACTAGGTGCATGTACGAAAAAGTGTAACTACGATGCGTAACCACGATGCGTAACAACGATGCGTAACCACGATGCGTTACACGGCCCGTCATGCGCATACGTAATGCGGGTTTAAATCAATTATAGCAAATTATACCCATGGCTTCGTCTATTCTTCCTCTTTCAGGCCATGCTATATTTGTGGTGATAGGGCAAAGGGTTCGACTTTGGGGGTAGCCGGTAGGAAACGAGAGAAGGTGCCCCCAAATTTGCCGATTTTCAGCGAAAATAGGCCTTTTTCAGCCGCGTTCTTGGAGGTATTAATATCAATTTGAAAACTTCAAACTACATTAGTTCTTATCCAGTTTCTTACTGTTTCCAGACACATATTCAGCTTTACTATCCGTCTCTCAGTTCGGGCTCAGGTGATTTGGTAAGCAATCCGTGTTTCGGCAAAAACAGGTTGAAAGGGTACGTCAGGGAGTGCGCACGATTTTCAACAAAAGTAGGCCTCTTTCGGCCGCGTTATTATCTACTACTAGTACTTAAAATAATCAAACTACTTAAGGGAAGGGCTTATCCACATTTCTTTCTCTTTCGCCTCTTTCCAGCCATATATTATGTAAGTGAAATTTAGTAATTTAGGCGTTGTCACATTAAACTAGCCTATCGTCTGTAAACCGCCTTTACAACCGGCTTACAGACAACCAATATAATTAATGAAATGCTATTATAATCATAGCAACAATAAGGAAAAATAATTGAATTATTTGTATACATGTTTATAACAATCAAAGCCTTTTGCCTAAAATTTATCTAATTTAGCTTTACTTAACCAATTTCTGTAATGTTGTAAATATATTGTAGTTTTTCGAAAAATGATGTCATAATGAAGTTTCACTTCTTACGTGTGTACGCCGATACACGCACGCTATTTTTTTTTAAAGGTTAATTGCATACAAACAATTTAATGAATGTATCCGATTGACCTCGACAGTCGCCTCAACGAGTAAATTAATACACGTGCTGAGTTTCTACACGTCTCCGATTTCAACCTAGGTCCTAGAGACTCGCACAAGTACAAGTTAGTACGCTACTACTTAGAAAGAACTGAACTTGGCCGGATTCGAACCCACGATCTACGGCTATCCGGGACCTCGTCGGACAGGCTGAGGTTACCTATTTGACCTAAATTAGTTTAATGTCATTCTTATATGTACCATATAATATTGCAATATATTGAATAAGTATAATCATTACATCTTACTAATTTAAGTAATTGACTTGAAAAAACTGACAAGCATGGCAATAAGTTGAAAACAAAGAACAGCAATTAAAAATACCGGGAAAAGGCGTTCAGTAGAACTATTGAGAGAACTTTTCGAAAAGAAAATAAGCAATCGACGTCTTGTTTCCGTTGAAAACCTATTTGTAAAAGGTGATGGGCCAGCCTGTAAGAAAATGAAAGGTGTTCTATTCGCTGATTTATGTGATTTTTTGTTACGTGATTAGTTTATAAAAAACAGTCATTTGTTTTCATAAGACCTCCACTTTCTTGCAGCTTTTTTCTGAAATAGAATCCTTCAGTGATACTTTTCAAATACTGTAGACAGTCAAATCTTAGGTGCCCATTCCACATACGTACAACGTCAATGAAAATTATGAAATTGAAGGGCATTTCAATTTTACTCTATGCCATTGTTAAAATTGATCAATGATCAATTGATAATAGAGTAAAATCACAAACAATGAAACAAACAATCTAAAATTAAAAAATGGCGTCATGTGAAATGACAAGTACAACTATTTTAATTGATTTCTCTAAAAAGAAAGCATTTCAGTATAAAAATTATAATAAGGATTAAATATTAAGGCGACGAAGAAAACAAATACAATTTCAAGAAACAAATTTCAAAAATTTGGCGCATACGCTTCAATTGAAAATTGTCAATTTTTGAAAAACATATGGAATGGCCCCCATCAATGAGAAATTGAAATGTCCTTCAATTTCATAATTTTCATTGACGTTGTACGTATGTGGAATGGGCGCCTTACAATCCCATTTTTTGTTCAATCACTAATTTATAAAGAAATGTGTTTCATATGAAGCCCGAGAATTCGTCCCCTACCGTTTTGAACCACAGGAGCGGATACAGGGGGTTCAAGGGGTACTCCCCAATAGAGGTGGGGCGTGACAGATATTTCCAGGAGCAACAGTGACCGGTGACAGTGACTCGACAGTCACTTATACAAATACTGGTGATTTCTGTCACTGGAGTGACTGCTTTTGTTCCTGCTATCTAAGTAATCTTGGTACATCTTGGTATGAGTAATCAAAAGTCACTGTCACTTCTCT